>JAQGBB010000537.1:0-18346 GCA_034691745.1 Prismatolaimus dolichurus
GCATAGGGCGTAAACGATGAATGCAGATTTACATTGTCGATGTCTTTTTAGCCGAACTCGTTGAACGACCTTCGTCGTCGGCTTCGCGTAGCAATTCCGCTGCACATTTTTCGCCTGCCGCTCCCACATCTTCATCGAATTCAATGTTAGGCATCAGCCATGCGTCGACGCCGTCCCCAGCGGGAAGTGGTGGACGTCCGATTTCTACAGGATCGTCGGCGGCTGGTGTTTTACTGCGGCACCCGAGTACGCCTGGAGCAATGACAAGTCCTGCTCCTATTACTTCGTCGCCTTTACAACAACAGCAGCAGCAGCAGCAGTATCCTGCGGTATGTGCAAAAATATTGTGAAAGTACTATATATGCATTGTAGTAACACTTTATACCGGGTATCCACCCGTAAAATAGTTCAAGTTTTGCTTACTGTTATGCAGGCACCACAGCAACAACCACAGCAGAGGTTTTTCCCACTGGATAGTTCTGGCGTTGCACCACCTTATCAGACGTCGGTCGCCGTCAGTGCTCCTTCTGGTAAGTGAGCGTTACTTTTGCTCGATAGTGCATACGTGTCACCCTTGGCCTTGTGCTCTTTCGCTCACACGGGATCGATGGGTTTTAAGGGGTTCAAGTTATTTCAGCTTCCTATCAAGTACAGCAACAGAATCTTCTCGGTTCTCCTCCCTATGCAACAGCACATCAGGTCATGCCTGCTGGCGATTCGGGTCAGGCCCCTGGATATCCTGGCGCTCAACAACAGCAGCAACATGCGTATTTGCAAAGAACTCAATCTCTCGATGCGCAGGGTGGACAGTTTGCTGCTCCTCATGCGCAACCACCAGGTGGAGGTGGCTTTCCACCTCCACAGGCGTACATGCAAACTCCGATGACTCAGTCACCATCTATTTATGTAAGCTCATCGAATGCAGCAAGGTCGTCGCTTGCCCTTCGGATGGACAGTTGTCGCACCGTGGGGGACGTTACCAAGAGCAAATTTTTTGTACCCCCAAATTTTTACCATTTTCTCCTTTTTACAACGGGGGGTTGCCCAGGCAATCTCTGCAGTGTAGCGCCCCCGGTAGTCCACTAGCCGAGCTTGAGCTCGCTAGCTTTTGTTGTGTCCCGTTGGGGCACGGCGAGTCTTATTTCGCCTCGGTTGCGGTCGGCTTTTTCGGTGAGGTTTTGAGGAGACAGAATCTAGCACGTTTATTAGAGGCGCTCATCGGGTTGCAGATACAAACTCTTAGCGCCCGATGCTAGCAGAGAGAGCACGGGAGCTCATCGAATTACTTCGCGAAGGGTGGATCGCGTTTGGTTTGATAGGTCGGGTCTGACCTTTTGTTGACTTCGCGGAATTCAAACGACACTGAACTTTTGCACTGTAGAGTAGTGGAGATTTCTGTTGTAAGTGAATGCATGGTGAATTTTCTTGCGTTAGGGCGCGCAACAACAAACGCAAATGTACGGTCAAGCCCAACCGCAGCCGATTTCTCAGCAACAGCACATGATGATGCAGCAACAGAGAAGTCAAATGGTCCTTCGAGGCATGCAGCAACCGCAGATGGCAATGCCACCAGGCAGCGTCTTTCAGCATTCGCCCGGAGCCGGACCGTCGGAAGCGGAAATACAACAAAGAATGATGCTGCGTGGGTACAATCGCCCACTTGCTCCTGGTCATCAGCAACCGCTTGGAACTCGGGAGCAGCAACAACAGATGGCGATGATGCAACAACAACAACAGCAGCAACAACAGATGGCCTATCGAGCTCGAATGCAACAGTATCATCAGATGGTTGGCTCACCGCCTAGTTCCGGGCAACAGCCGTCGCAAGTGATGATGCGATACCCCCAGCCGCCGTCACCTCATCAGGGCGTTTCGCACACTCCGCAGCCTATGCCTCAGCAGTTGGGCCACTTCGCGGCAGGCAGTCACGGTCCTGGTGCGCAACAGCACGCTCAGGTTGGTCCGCCTGTTGCTCAGCCATCAGCGCAGATGCGACCAGAGTACCAACAGTCGCCAGTGGGAGCACCATCGCAACAGCAGGCTCTTATGCAGCAGCAGTATCAACAGCATTATCAGCAGTTGAGTGTGCAGCAACAGATGTCACCGTTGCAACAGGCAGGCGGTATTTCGATGTCGCCGAGTCTAAAGTCGCCAACACCGAGTGGTGGGCCAACGTCGCAGCGACATTCGCCGGCTGGTGCTTTGACTCATGCGCCGACTCAGCCTACGGTGCAACAGATGCATCAGCAGGCATCGTTTGGTACTGGGGGACAACAGCAGACGGTTCCGCTTCCGCCACAACAGATGCAACGAGTGCAGTTGTTTGGTCATGATCCACGCTTTACTAGTAAGATTGGAAGACGTATATACTGTATTGGGAATTTAATTGACGAGCTGTGTACTCATATTTTAGCTAGTCCAGATACATGTCTAGTCGGATGCGTCTTTCTTATCGTTGAGTACGAGCGCATCTTGGATCAGAAAGAGGTCAGTACGTACAGTCCGTCTGTTCAGCTCCTGTACGTATGATAGTGTGACGTACGTATACCATATATATATATGTATACATACAGTACGTAGATGCGCACAAAAACGTACAGATGGGAAACATAACATTCACTTGTTGAAAGTTCCGTATGCCGCGCTACGTACTACCAATACAAAGGCAAGAGGGTGCGCCAAGTTTGTACTGTCAGAAGTTTTCTTCGCTTGGGCTTTGCACTTTATGGTTAATACATTGGAAATCATACGTTAACCTGAGAGATCAGCTGCGTTTGTTGCACTTGCGATAGTGTGATTATGTACTGTATGTACAGGTGCACGATTGGCGTTTGGCGATTGTCCAACATGGAGGCGAAGTTGAAGCTTCTTATTCACCGCGAATAACGCATATTGTTTGTGAGGGACTGCGCAATCAGGTCGTTATGCAGGTGCGCAGTACGGTATCGATGTTCACTGGTTGTGTTGTATGACAGCTATGCTGTATGCTCTGCTATGCAATAATATTTGTACTATGAGAAAAGTGTGAGCTAAGTACAGTGAATGACGGTTTTGTGCATAAAGAAAAAGTGAGCTTGTGTTAAATTTCTTGCACAGGCACCGAAAGATAAACGTTTCGTCACTGCGCAATGGTTGAACGATTGTTTGTTGGAAAAGCGAATGTTACCACCGTGGAAAGCGATTCACTTTCCAACTCATTATAACGAGAATAAACCGTGCAAGGATTTTGTAAGTTTCAACAATAGGCACACAAGTTCGTTCGTCGATCAGTGTACAGTACATGCACGTTGATGTCCTCACTTTTCATTGGCGCGTGTTCACTCTAGCTCTTCTGCGTGAGCGGTTTCGAGGGCAACGATCGCAATTGTCTCAAGCAGATGATCTTCGCGGTTGGTGGTAAATACACGAGTTACTTGTGTCGCAAGAATTTCGTCGTTATTGCACGCAAGTGGGTTGTTTTTTTTTTTAATTTTATTTCGCTTGCGTGAAACATCATTGCTGACTCTCTACTTGTCTAGCCTGGATGGAACTAAAGTTTCGAAGGCTCAAGAATTTAACGTACCTGTTGTTGGTGTACATTGGCTGACGGAGATATTGCTTGGAAACACTAACGCTGTTGCGCAACCCGCGCTTCCGAGATATCGACCACAGGCGGGTGTTCATGACTGTTTTCGCTTGGATTTGAACCATGTTCCGGTTCATGTTTTGCGTAAGTTCTCCATGCGTGTGTATGCTTGGCGGATTCTTCTCTGAAGCTGGGACAGAAGGGTTCTTTGTAGATTTGTTACAAGCGTGGCAGGTTCCTGTCCATGTTACGCAGGAGATATTTCAGAGGTCGTTGGCACGCAAACATCAGTTGGAAAACGATGATGGAAAGGTTTTTGCCTACAAGAAACTGCGGTAAGTTGTGAAGTGCCGGGTTGTGTATGTACAGTACGTTGATGTGGGGTGCGTCCAGGTTGGGAACGGAAGTGGCGAGTAATGTACTGTACCTTTTATGTTATCGTGTTCGTGCAGTAATGACGGAGTTGCACCGGATGGCGCTTGCACGCTGTGGTTGATGCAACTCGCTCGTCTGCTGCGTGCAAGCGCCATCTGGCGGATTCCGTTAGCCTGTGTGAAATGTGAATCTCAACATGTGTTGGACGTAACTGTGTGCTTATTTTACAGCTTTTTACTGGTGCATTCATGATATTTTTACGACACTGTTTTATGCACAAGGGCTCTTTTATTTTAACAGTCTTTCACCGGCACCAGACGAAGATTCTATCACGGCTCATCGCCAGACCTCCCCTGCGGCAGAGCCTGCTGTGGTTGTACTTTTCACGGGTCTTTACAAGGCGGAAACGGAGAATCTGAAACGTGTATGTTTCTTCTTTTTTCTATTTCATATACACTACAGTGTATATTACCTAGTTTTATGCGATGCATGTTCTTTTATTTGCTTGAAAAGTGATCGTACATCTTTCTATAGAAATTGCTGTTTCTTGGTGGAGACACTACGGATGATATCGACAAATGTACGCATGTTGTCGCCTCGGATCTGAAACGGACTATGAAACTGTTAACGGCGGTCTCGCTTGGACTTCCGATTATATTGCCCGCTTGGATTCGACAGAGCTATAAGCAGCAGAGACTCTTAGGTGTGCATGTGCATTTTTACAAGACGGGCTTTTAGTAATTCTGTTTGGTTGTAAAATAGATTGTCGCGACTTTGCTGTCAAAGATGAAGGGAATGAAAAGTTTTTTGGCTTTAATTTGCGACTTAGTTTACGTCAGGCGCGTCGGAAGAAACTGTTTGAGGTATTTGTGTACGTCTGCTGCTTATTTATGTACAATACATCCTTTGGGAAGTTTTCTCTTGCTTCAGCATTTTTCTGTGATTGCAGGACATTCTTTTTTATCTGACGCCCGACATTAGTCCTGGAAGGGCGAATCTGAGGTATCTCATCGAGACTGCAGGTGGTTCTGTTCTCGCTGAGCGCCCGCCGTCTGATAAAATCGCAGAGTATAAGCAGGTGAGCGAACAAAGCACTACTCTACCACCAAGCTTCCTTATTGATTGTTATGTGGCCACTTCTTCGAGGGTTGGAATTTTTGTCGTGCGTGCTTTCTATCTGGTTGCTTTTAGCGTGGTGTGAACATTGTGATTATCACTTGCGACAATGATCTTCATTTGTGCACCAATTTGCTCAACCATGATATCGGTACTGTCTACACGTATACGCTTATGTGTACTGTACTTTCTAGCAGAAGGAGCCAATCCCCCCGCCCCCAATTATGGGCAGATAGACCTTTGGATCCTGGATCCTCTGACTGGCCTTGAAGGAGAAAACCTGCTAGAAACGCGGTGTCACTGTAATTGTTTTAGCCGTCCATTCCGCTGAATTCGTTCTAACTGGTATTCTGCGACAAGAGGTCGACTACGAGTCTTATCGAATCCTGCCGACGGTGCAGCCGACGAAAGCGTTGCCGCCGCAGCAGAATGGTGGTGCTGTCGGCATTCATGCTCACAAGTGAGGGAGTCTCTCTCGCCGAGCATCGTCGGGTGTGCTTGACAACGCATCTCACTGTTTGTGCTTTAATTGAATGTCTGCATGATCTGTTAGAGGCTCAAGTGAGCGTAGTGTCATCACATGCTACTTAAAGGGCGTAGTTGTGTATAGGTCGCGTTCACGCGCTTCTTCTTGTGCAGGGACTGCCTATCTTGCAAATCAGGACAATTTACGTAGACGCTCAGTTTGTACTAAACCTGGTCTTTCTTTACCGATAGTCTTCTCACCGTCTCTTGTTACACTAAATGATGTTCACCGCGTTTGGTAACTAGAAGTTTTCTATAGCGTGCGTTAGTTACTCTGCGAGAAGTGCTTTCTATACAGAAGTTTGATTTTCTCGTTCGTCTTAGACTTTTCTACTCGTTTCTGCTGTTAAAACGTTGTGCTCCACAATCAGTCTGTGTTGTCTTCAGTTCAGACTGGCGACTAGTTTTTCGAGAGCCCAAATCACACGCTAGTCAACGTCTGTAAACGGAAGTTGACTCGTTCATTGTCGGTACTATTTACAACTTAATCCATCTCGAGTTTTAACACGAACAAGTGGTTCTCAACATAACATGCAAACGAGCAATGTAGTTCTGTAACTTAACAAACACGAACAAATAACTTTCGTACCGACTCTCGAAGCTTCGCGAGCTCATCACAAGTACCGTCGCCTGCTCCGTTCGTACTACCACAATGGTATCGAGTCCAGTAGAACTCATTCAGCGTCCAGAACGTCCGCACCTCATCCGGACACGCGGAGATCGCCCGTCGTAGAACACGTTTCAGCAACCGCCACGCACGAGTCGAATGCCGATGCTCAGCGTAGTAGACGAACTCGGTGAGCGTCCGGAGCAAGAACGCGCACTCAGCGCCGCCCATCGACGCCGCGGCCGAATCCCAGAGATCGCTCGCGAGGTCGAGCACCCGCCGATGCGACGGGAGGGACGTGCTCAGTTCGCGCAGTAAGGAGACATCGACCGGCGTGTCCTCGTCCGTCAACAGCGAGATGTCAAACTCGTTCGCAAGCACACCGACGATCGCTGCCGCTGTCGTATTGCACGCAGATGTTGGCGAACAGGCGGCGCGATACGTTTGCAGTAAACTCGCGATTTCGTCCCGTTTGTGCTGATGCGCGAGGAGCTTGCAAGCGAGAACGAGAAAATGCTCGCATGATTTTCCGTCGGATGATGGGAGGCGGCGTAGTCCGATTGATGCGGCGCTCAGGCCTGCAACGGCGTTCGCTGCAAGCCCCTCGGCGCGATCGCGTTGCGACGATGCGAGCAAGTCGCTGTGGCCGTCATAATCGTATGCAAACTCGGTTGCCGTGTCCGCCCGCTGCTGGAGCTCTATCGCGGTACGCTGTTCGCGGCTCCACGTTTCGAAATAGTCGCAGTAGTCGCAGAGACCTTCGTAGCCTAGAAGCAGTGCACACGGGCTATTTGGATCCAATGAATGCAACGTACAGTACGTGCTGCATATTCGTGTTCGTATGTACAAAGTAACGGTAGTACAAAGTGTAGAATATGACGTAGTATACGTGTACTATACATTCAGCATAATACGTACTGTACACACCCTGACGTAGAAGCTGCAACTCCTGTTGCGTCGACGTGCTCCGAAACTGCCTCCAGATCATGCGCAGAAAGTTGCGCGCCGCATGAAACTGCTCGCTCGCAACAAGTACGAGAAGAACATCGAACGCATTCGGCAAGAGTCGTCGGAGTCGAATGATCGGACAAAAGTAGGTGAGCAGCTCGTCGCACTTCTTCTCAAACTTCGCGTGCACAGCGGCGAGCAGCTCTCGCGTCGGCACATCGTATGCAGCAGTGGTCGGCCTCCGCTTACCGCTCGCCGACAGCGAGAGACTCTGGAGCTCGACGACCTGTGGGTGCGACGACGTCAGCTGCTCTGCGTGCCGTCGTTGACGCCGCTCAACAGCCGAGACGTACTTCCGCAACAGTACGTGAAAAGCAAGCCGCCAGATATTCTCGTAAAACGCGAGACCGGCCGACTGATCGTCGTTAGCGCCCGCGTCCATGTGGTTCGCGTAGGTCCGCACAAGAAGGCGTTCAGCGCGCCGCCAGTCGCCGACGAGGACGCACTCACGAAGCGCGAAGAGAGCAAGCTGTGCCGTCGACGCTGACGAGAAGATCGAACGTTGCACACCGACACGCATCGAGGAGAGCGACGAGCGCGCGAGAGCACCGAGTTCTTCGAGGTTGCGACACGCAAAGAGTGCTTGCACGAGAGCCTCGCGTTGGTCCGTCAACGCGGCTGCACGTTCGCTGCGTTCGACAGCGTGGAAGATGGCTTGCGCAATCTGCCAATCGAGGAGACGCTCGAAATCATCGAGAAACGCTTTCCGATCAAGCGCCATCGTTTCTTTAAAATAAAAAGAAAAAATGGCATGCCATGTACGCTGTCTGCACACCAGTAAAAGGGGAGTAGCTAGCACATAGAAGACGAGAGGCTAATCGCTAACTATGCATTGCTTATAAGAAGCTAATTAGTCGTATAAGACGAGTCGCAACGACGCAGAACACAAACCCAACCAATCTTATCTCTACGCGGTCGACCATCTCTTGCTCAATAACAAACGAAAACGAAGAACAAGCAATCACATGTTCGACTGCATGCATTGTATGTACCGCATACTGTAGGGGACAAATATCATTATTACAACGAAGTGTGCAAGCCCCAAACGTACAATATGCACAAGTAAAATATGTGCACGAAAAAAGCAGAATCTCGCACATTGTCCGCTTGTGCAATAAAAACGTTATACAACCCGTAGAAAGATTGAAAAAATTAAAACACTATATAGTAAGTATGTAATGTTCGTATAACGTACATTAAGTACGAATTAGTAAAACGAAAACCGCTACATAGCACGGGACGAGACTCTGTTAACACAGAAACAGTGAGTTTTCGTCCAACACTGCGTGCATCGACAAAGACAAGCAAGGCAGAAAGGCCATGAAAGCACACTAGACCTTGGTCGGTGACGCATCAATGTCAGGAATGACACGATGCATCTTTTCAGTATATCGCATAACGTGCCCCCCATTCCAGAAGATCTTTCCACATCTCGCACAGACCATAAAGAAATCAATCGATTTAAACAATTCAACACTGACAAGCTTCTCGACCATTACACGCGTCTGTGTTCCATGAAGACAGCCAGTTAAAAGATCGACAGTGATGTCCTCAATGAGCATCGACGTCTGTCGAACCTCTCCAACTGCGGTGTGCGGCTGCTGACATTCATCGAGTGTGCCAGATGCATTCATATGGTGACGGTCGAAAAGTGCATGCATTTGACGCTGCGAGACACATGCGAAGTCAGCACCATTGCAGATCTTAAAAGGCGATAACGATCAGTTCTGCATCGATCTACGCGGGGAATTACCGTGCAACGTGTGAAAATGTCTTCGTCACGAAGGCGGACGTTGAAGCGCTGGAACACATAGGCGAGCTGGTCGTAAACAGTGCCTTTATTAGGCACCCAGACAACCGCCTTCGAGACCTGAGGCTACAACGGAGTTTTTGCAGCTATTGGGACTGTAATGCATAACATGTACCTGCGCGATTGCCCTTCCGCAAGTAAGAATAACCCGTTGTTCGCTTTTCGCATACTGAAAATAAGTGCAACGAGTATACGTACTGTACACTATGCACACATACTTCATAGCATTTATCGCTCGATTCATCGTTCGAAAGAATGCGGCAGTCAATACCACAGAGTCGCAGCTGTTTACTAGAAAGGATAGCGAGCACTTCCCACAATTCATTCCGCTATAGAAGAGAAGCGAACAGTAAAACCTACCCAAGTCCCTGCAGCATATGGCCGACCACAACCCGCAAGTCCCGAACGGAGAGAACATCCCCAGAGAAAGTCTCACCCAGTTTCTGCAAAGACAAAGTTGTTCAACTACAAGAAGTAAACAAGCATCTATGTCACATACAACAAGTGACTTGAAGAGCTCCTCTCGCTCCTGTTTCTTCTGCTCTGGATTCCTCCTAACTTTCGGAGCGGACGGCGCGCGAACCAAAGACTGTTCGACAGCTGCCTCGAAATCGATAGCACAACTCACAGCCTTCTGCTTCATCTTCTCGTACACCTCAAGTGAAGTTCAATACAGGAAATGGTCAACACAGTTGTACGAGCAGCATGGGAAAGGAACGTACCTCAAGTTCGCAGTAAGCATCGAGTGCTACAAAAGAATAAAAGCGAATTAGGACGTACTGTACATAGAATACATACGAATAGTACAGTACGTCCTCCACAAATTGCACGTGCAAATGGTCGCCCTTCGACTACGTACACAATGTATGTATTTCCTATGAGCAGACAAGGATGGTTCTTGCATCGTAGTGCCTTCTAGCCTCGTAAGAACAGCAGAATACAGCAGCAAATTGTACGTAGGCCACGAGCTGCTCAGACTGCATGAGTACGCAGCCGTCGTACTTGTTTACTCTACCTAAAAAACACTATAGCAGACATACCTGCGTAACGCAACTGCGAAGCTCTGAGCGGGCGTCTTGACCAATTTGTAAGACACTCTGTCTGTTAAACAAAAAGTAAGCTCGTAATACACGTATAACACGACGTTCAATGCGCGATATGGAGCCCTAGTTTAGTACTTAGCTATGTACACAGTACTTGCACGCACCTTCTTCAAAGGTTTCCCGATAAAATAATGACACAAGTCAGACAAACTCCACGTGGATTTCTTTGGGATGGACTTCTTTGTAATGACTGTAGAAATATACGTCGTATCCTGGTCTGTTTGCGTCGTCACACCCGCAGATAAATCAATCAAATCGCCTGCACCCCCGTCAGAACCATTAGCCTGTGGATTGGCTGACTCCTGAGACGCATCTGGAATAGAGCGTTCATCAAACCGCATCTTGCCAACAAGTTGAGCGAGTTGATCGACAAAGTCGACGCTCTGATGAGTGAGCTGAAAGAACACCGTACAGTAAAAACTCGACGCAACTGTTCCACACATAATGCAAGGATAAAATACCTGCGTAATGAGTGTCTGCAAGCAGACAGTATTCTCAAGTGACGAAAACAGTTCTTGACATTCAGGAAACGTACTGACAAGAACACGCACATCAGCAGAAAAATTAAAGCCTACAAAGTGTTCACTCGTATTGGCGTTCTTCACGAATGTATCAGAAATCAAACCAAGTTTTCGCAAGCTCTTCGATTGAAAAAGTTCGGTCAAAACCATTCTCCATTCGTCACCAGTAAGAGGCAACTTCGACAACGAGTCAATATCGAGAATGAAGAGACAATCCTTCGCTGCAACTTGAATTATAGCCGCCCTTAATACCACAGACACTACACATATGCCGTCACGACTACGAAAGTCCATCTCACTTGTCTTCTCTGTCAAAACTCGGTGCCCATTCAGTGTCCAGTCCGACAACTGTCAACTTCTACAAATACACGTGCGCTAAACATCTCTAAAACCGAACAACTTCGACTATAAACTACACACAGTACGCACTTTTAACTTCTCACAAAATTCCTCCAGTGTCTGCCTCGTATCGACAATAACCACCGCCATGAACACCTCATCGGGCAACTGGAGATAATCCCCACAATCATCATCTACAATCTCTTCAAATCCATCATCAAACTGTCGCGCCCGAATCCGCTCCCGATCAATCGCCTCGCTCGTCTGTCTTTTCATGAACTCCACCAGTTCATGTGGGACCATACACACTGGTATGGCAGTCTTCCGTGCCCAATACGCAGCTTCGATGCAATCACCATATGAATTAACCAGCCGTCTGAGAAAGTACGCGAATAAATCCCGATTTCTATCACCGGATGCGACATGGTGTATTAAATCCTCCCAACTCGTGTCACTGATGTTTTTGGCGCGATAACGCCGCCAGAGGAGATGACCAATAGCGGAGGCTCGTCGATTGAACATAATATTCGGGGTGCATTCTATAACACAAAAACATGCTTACATGTATGGTATAGGCAAAATAATTTAACCCCTCCCCTCCAGCTACCCCCAACTCGGGCCATTTCTGGAACCTGTAATGTATTGGGTAACTTAGACCACGGCCAATACGTACAGTACATACCTAGAGGAATGTTATAGAGTTTAGCCAAACGACCAACCAGTTTTGCCAAAATTTTAATATCGAGTTTGTCACGTCGAATTTTCACTCGTCGCTCGTATTCACTAGAAACGAATCTCAAGCTTAACTATCCCAGCACAAAAAGCAGATAGTCTTTAATACACGTACCAACATATGCTATTTCGTATGTACGACGCGTTGTTCCAGTCACACCACGTGTCAAGGAGCGAAACGAGCTCGCGCTGAAGCTGTGGTTGATTGGCCAAGTAGAGCTCCACCGCGTGCAGTCTATCGGCGAGTATGCATGGAATAACTATCTGCAGAAAAATGTAGTTACTGTATCAACTAGTAAACGGAAAATAGCTTATGTCAATTGACGTATTGTACATAGCGGAACATCAGTGAGACAAGCATGATGTGCGTACAATGCGAAAGCTAAAGTATACTGAATGCTACGCTCGCATATGGCACTCAGTAAAAAACACAGGTGTGCCAAATTGCAATCTACATGTACAGTACACACAGGACAGCATTTTACGGGAAAAAACAAACGACAATTCATAAAGAAAGATAGTCACATACCGAGCTTAAAGGGAAAGAATCTTGCAAGCCAAAATGTGCCACGATTTCGGCCGCCTAAAAGCGACAACGCAGACATTTAGCATCAGAAGCTAGACACAATACAAGCCTAAAAAAGCGCACTGCCAACGGTTAAGTACCACAGGATAGCAGTGCTGATCGCACAACTCCTGAACGTATGAAACCCAACGAAGCGGCACATCGTCAAGGCCGAACGTCTTCGTAAACAACGCCAACAATGACGTATGCTTGTCGTCAGCGATGCTCAAGAAGGCAGCGTGTTGAATGTCCTCACTGAGTAGCGACTGAAAGCGTTGCTCGGTGGTTTCCAGCCAGCTGGAAAATTCGCTGATTATAACGGTTGAAAGCGTGTTTCTTGAACCCCACGAGTAGTCGGTTGCTGTCACAAACATGAAGAGTGCGGCAGAATACCTGAGGGAACACAAAAGTCGTTTGCTAGTCGATTAAGATTATGATAGTACAATTTCCCGTGTGCATGCGCTTTCCTATTCTACCTCTAGTTACACGTATAGCACATAGTTCACATTACACTTGACAGCGATTGCTAGCACATCAGCTACGCAGTCGCCGGGTGGCAACGAGCTTGCTCGGCGAAGAATCCACAAATACCGCCCGCGCGTCGGAAAAGGGGCGTGCTTTTCGCTAGTCGGCTCAACGTCGGTCGACAGCAGCAGTCTGGATAACGAGGGACTTTTCGTGCTCCTCCGCTTCAGTCTTAGCGGTTCATCCGACGAGCGAGGATTGTATCGAGAAAGAATCCATCGACTACTGTTTCGAACTAGAGTCTTGGACTGACACTTTTGGTTTTTGCCTGCACGCTGACTTATTTGCAGTTGTTGCACCGCGTACGTAGCGTTAAAGTTGGCCACGTTTTTAGCTTGTTTTTATCTGTAGCGCTTTTCCATAATTTGATGGCTTGCTCCCTGTTCTATGCTTGTGCTATCAGTACCGATGCTGTGAAACTGTACCTGTTACCTTACATGTTACGGTAACAGACGTAAAAGATAATCGAATCACTCCAGTACAGTACACATACGGGTTTCGCGACGCTTTCACACAATCAATCATCGCCGCCCGAACGACAGGATCCTTGCGAGCTTCAGTGTCACCCGTCCATGATTCTTCAAATCAACGCAGAGAGAGATCAACGTTTTTCTATCACAGGGATGGGCGTTCCTTACCCTCCAACTCGGCAAGCGTCTTTCGCAACGCAGCCGTCTCTTGCGGCGTCATGATCTGTCTCAGGACGTTCTGCACGATCTGCACGTTCCTCGATGGAGGGGCGATTGTTACGTTAGAAGTGGCGTTCGCCATGTTGGCAAGTCAAGCACAACCCGCTACCAGCGGGAAAACACTATACATTAAAGCGACGAATTAGGCATAAAACATTATCGAAACACTTGCTGAAGGTGCGGGCAACGAAGGGCCGCTAGATAATACAGGAAATTACCTAATTCGAACACTAGTCGACTGCGATGCACAACTACTGTGCGTGCATAAAACACATGACGAAGCAAAGCAACAGTTACAGTCCCTTGCATAATAACTTGCATAACGCATAGCATAGAAAGAAACGTAAACAAGTAGAGTCCGGAAAAAGTCGACAGGAAGCCTATGGAGACTATCGATAGCAATGACAGACTATGAACTTTAAAACAATGAAACATTAGGTGGCGCCTAGCCACGCACCTCCCCTTTTCATCCAGGAACAACGTATGCAGTCTAAACAAGGCCACTCCTGTCGACTTTTGACTGACCCTTTAGTACAAAAGCAAAGCAAAAGAAGTACAAAAGCAAAGCGAACTGTTGCATAGCACGCTCACGGTCAATTTGTATTGCAAGAAAGTCCCGCACAATAGCACCCATCCACCTAGCTAACTGTACGTCTATACAAGTAATTCGAAATGCGCATAGAACAAGTCATATATAATGGAACAATGGAATCTTCACATCTGCACGACACGCATATCTCGATTAGCTTTAAAGCAAAGATAAAACCACAACGAGATCTAGAATAAATGCCATTAAGCTTTCACAGCTAACTGAAAATGCAAGCAAAAGTAAAAGACTGCGAATAAAACAATGTGTACGTCTTGTACCACAGATAAGAAGCAGATGCAACGAAATGTGCCAAAAACGGAATAGCTGCCATAAAAAGCACGCCAGCGCCAATACACCATTATTGGTTGACCACCCGCTTGCATAACTTGAGAAACAAAGTAAAACTTCTTAATCATTCAAAACTCTTCAAGTTTTCCAAAATTAACATGCGATAAACACTAGCGTGATCGATGTGCGGCAGTTTTCCATAGATACTGTACAGTACCTCAGTACATGGCTAACAGATGGCGGTCGCACAAACTATCAAACGACAAGAACTGGCATACACGACGGCAAGCCAAACCCAATCTCACACATGAGTCCGAGTATTTCCGCTGAAAAACGTCAGTCAGAACTCGAAGTAGCTTTAAGATCAGTCCGTAGAGTAAGCAACGCACTAAAAGGCGTAAACACGCAAACTAGTCCATCGCAGGTTTCATAAAAGTCGTCAACGCCGATGCTTCAGTAACGGCACCAGCCTCTTGTGGAAAGATGACATCGTCATCATCATCGACAGGCACTGCAAAATATCGCAAAACAATATGTTCGCGTCTAATTTCTATGAACTTCAAAAAGCTGATGCAAACACTACTGTAATTAAAAATACCTCGCACTGCCTGATCGTATTCCTTGTGCGACGGTGCGTACATAGCGAGTAACAAGAAGACGTAGATATTCCACATTCCGTAGACGCCAGTAAGAAATGCACTTGTGTACTGCAACGACGGTGCGTCTTCGTAGTCACCCCAGCGTAATTGTCCTTCTCCGACCTACGTAGAAAGTAATATTCTAAAGTAACACTAAGCCCGTCCACGGCTCAACGCAACTTTTTCTTTCAGCAGAAAAAACTATAAAAATTATTTTTCAGCCGGTTTTTCGGGGCCAGACCAGGTCCTCTCCTACTGTTGGCCCTGCACAGACTAGTCGTCAGAGATATGCACAAGTGTAGCTAACAATGATGGACTACCCAAAAGGTTCAAAATTGACTTGCCCTCAGACACCGTACACCAGCTGCTGTAATATACACTACATGTAAAATTCAACGAACATACTTGACCCATAATAAAACCAGCGACGGTAAGTGCCGCACAAACAAGAGTGATCGCCATGAGAAACTTGAATCGATAAATGATTCCCTTCAACATCCATAAAAGACGCTAGCACTCACTATAACATGAATGACTCGACAATAAAAGGAGACACCTCAAATCGCAAACGCCGTCGTTCATGCATTTGATGCACGTTTGCACGTCGCTGTTTGATAGTGATCCAACTTAAAATGCATGTCGTGTCAAAGATGAGCAAATAGGCAAAACGCTCTAAGAGCACTTACACGCGGACGATTAAGTAGCACAAGAAGATGAAGTATATGCAAGCGCAAATAGCAGCGACGATAATAAATGCGTACTAGAAAACGAAGAAGATAGAAAATACAAACAAATTTTGAGAAAATTCAAATACATACAGCGAGACTCGTTCCAAGTCTGGTCGCCCAGATGCTGTAGAATGGATTGGTGAGATGAATTCCTCTAAAATGAAAAAGCAAAGTCTATGTACTGTACATAGAAGACGAGATCGCGAACCTTTCACACATATCGAAGACGAAGAGACAAATACAACCGAAAATGACGGCACTTAAATGTTTCCAATAATTCGACAAACGATTCTTGCCGCCGTCGTCCTGTTGAATTGATCGAAATTATGTGCTGAAATGACATTTTCTTTTATATAAAGACCATACCATCAGATGTTCGCCGACGAATATAAGCCAGAAAGATGCAAGCATAGCGTAGAATATGCCTTGGCGAATATCCGACAGAAGTAGCATGAATGGCATTCTTATCCACAGAGAGAGCCATTCGATCGGGACTGAAAATGACATTGAGAAACAGGGCACTTTGAAAACAATAAAGTGAAAAATGCGTTCACGTTAAACTTCCACGTCAATGCAACCCTTACTGCAACAAGCGGCGTCCAACAGCGATTCCAAAATTAAACAGCTGTTTCTACGTATTACAGAAGTACGGGAGTCACTTCGGTAGGGTATCCTAAGCCCGGTCCAAAAGGGAGGCCCCCTTGACTACAATTAGAACATTTTCGACCAAAATTAATACAATACACAACGCATAATATGTACTATACATCGTCCTGTATGACGAGAACACTTACAGTTGAGAAATGTGACGGTGATTCCAAGCGCGAAGAGAACTCTGCACGCAAAGAAATCAAACAGATAGAGTATGTTCTTCACAACGCCAAACCTATGTATTATATACGTACTGTACAGGTGGGGCGTCCTGTCCCGTGCCCATGGGTAACTATAGAGATAAAATTTCTCACATTTTCCAAAACATTTTCTCCGCACCGTAATTGTGCAGGAAACCTTGCAACATGGCGGTGGACGGGACGTTCTTGTTTAATACTGTACAGTACGTACACTCGTCGCTTACTTTTCCAACAAAATAGGCGCCCGAGCCATCTGCAAAATTCGCCGCCAATACCAGACAAGAGTAGCAAGTAAAATCGGTGTCAACGCAGTCTTCAATGAAAGCCAAACTTTCGTGAACCCACCATTCTGATGAATTGCCTAGCATACAAAAAACCTTGTACCACCGCACAACTAGAGTATAAATCACATTCAACCTTACAATTAATTGTAAATCTTCCCACTTCCCAATATCCCGATTCGCTGTATCGTTCTCGTTGACGGGAAGACGCAGATTCAAGAGGTAAAAAGGGTAGTCATTTGAACCCAGTTCAAAAAGTTCAATCGGCGAGCAACTGTAGTAGAAACCGTCTTTCTTCTAAACATAAAATAATCAATTCAACTACTTAAGCAATCGAGTCAAAAAGCATAGAATTGTAAAACTAAAGTAGCTTGCCTCTCGGTCTTCAATTGAACAGTCGAGTTGCCGTGAAACAGTCGTGTGAACCAACTCTTTCCAATCGCCCGGATCGTCACCGTGATTTCGATAACCGAGACGAACGTCCATCTTAAGTTCGGGTTTGTTGCCCATCCGCCATTGACCCTCACTGTCATAAGAAATTTCCGGTACCAAAACGCCAAGCAGACTTTGAAACCAAGGTGAATATTCGAGATCGATGTTATCGCGTGGAAGTGGCAACTGAGCGACGAATACGATCTCCTCTGGACTGAGACCCAAGTAAGGTGGAGACTCTTCGATCAGTCGACATCCTTTTCCTGTTGGACGCGTCCAGAACCAACGTCCTTGATCTTTTCCACTCGATGTATCTTTGCAGGGAAGCATAAGCACATTCATCGACGTAGAGGGTGACGGAGCTAGAATGCACCAATGTATGTTAAAGAAAAAATCGTTAAGAACCCATAAAATGCTTACCGATCAAGCCGCCAAAAAGGAAGAACGTAATTTGCACCAGAGTCTATAAATTATACTTTCACATTTAATTTTCTACGCTAATTACATAAAGTCTACGGATAGACTAGGTCATGACTTACCAAAGCAGCCAGGATACAAAATAACTTCTTGTTGCTCAGGTTCTCGACAACTGCGCCCGCCATTGCTTTTTTCCTTCAACAAATCAATTTGCTTCAATCTCTTCTCCTGTCAATCAATCAATATGTTTAGCTCAACCAGGTGCACTTTACACATAGCAGAGCAAGCAAAATCCGAACAATATAGCACGGCAGAACAAATATCAGCGAATGGGAAACGTGTATGCATTGGACACAAGCAGATAGCAGTTCTGTTCAGAGCAAAGTATAAAGAAGAATTAGCGTAAAAAAACGATCGGATGGGACTCGCATAAGACGTGCACGGAAGACAGCAAAAAAGGAGTGGATACAGCGGCATGTCTACCTAAACACAAATCCGGAGACGTCGCTGGCTTCACAAACCCGCACGAAAAAACAGAATAAAAACGCGTTTATTACTACTGTAAAAAAAGAGCTAAAAATGCTGGATGATGCGGGCAGGAGTCTGGTCGGCACCTGCCCTCCGAGAAAAATTTTCGCCAAG
>JAQGBB010000538.1:0-18342 GCA_034691745.1 Prismatolaimus dolichurus
GGTCTCACTATATTTTTCTCGTATGAGAACCTTGATCTCCTCAGCTGAAAGGGTCTAATTTTGCCGGTAACGAAATGTTAGAGCTTGTTCGCGTTTACAAAGTTCATTTCCCTTATTTTCCATCCTGAAATTCCGAGGGGGCAAACCGAATCTCCGGAGGTCATCTCGGACCCCTTTAATAGATAGAATCACGCCAATAGGTATAGAACATGATCAATATCATTGCCTTTTTCACGTGTCAAACTTTCATTGTATGCAAACTCACTTTTAGTGCGTTTTGTACAACTTTTTTTCTGTTAATTTTTAGTTTGCGCTAAAAGTCTGAAAGTCTTTCTGTCCGAAAAATCAGGGTGACATTGCACCAAAATACCTCATAGAAATTGTTCGGTTCGAGCAGGGACTAGCGCAGCAACTGTGTTTGAACAAGGACTGAGTAAGCTGACGCAGGCTGGTTCCACGACGCGGTCTATCTCTCCATAATGACGGTCTTCTATGCACCTTGACGTTCGCAAAACGTCACGCTGTCCCAGTCGGCTTAATTTTCATGTTTTTCCAGCACACTTCTCAACGTAAGTTGCTTTCACGCGTTTTCGGACGACTCTGTTTCTTGTCGTTAGAAGGTACGATAGTAGCTAGTACAACGACTGCTGCTTCCGCCGTACAACGTTTACGGTCAGAGAAAAACGAGAGAGAATTCATTTATTCGTATGGGCGAGCTCTAGGGAATAAATGTCATATGCACGGTAAAGACTGGACGCCATCCTGCTACCGACGACAGTAAGACAGAGCAATTGTAATGCAGTAAAGTAAAAAATTACAATACAGGCGCATTCGTCTTTTTTTACAGTTGCAATGGGGTAAAGTGCGCATGTGGCATGTATATTCAATTCTGCTGATTTCTGCCCATTGCGGTAGGGTGCCCATTACCTATGTGCACTGTAAAACGGGATTTTTTGCTTGTGTAAACAAACCGTCCTATCTCGCATGTGCTGGCGACGAATGCCCCTGTAGTGTAATTTTTTACTTTAGCAGCTGCGCGTGAATTCAAGGTGCCATTTGTGTGGTCTTCTCACCAGCAAATATGGTCGTCTAAGTCACGAAAAACCCGGCAGTAGACGTCCAGTTGTTACGTTAGAGCGGCAGAAAACAGGAAAATAGATACATGAGCACGACCCTATCAAACGCGATCGCACATTTTACGAAGGCACCAAGCAGCCAAAACGCCAAAACGCAAAGTACATGGGTAATGATATAGTATTGGAACTGTTTTTAAAAATTTTTTATTTTGCTCCCATTCGACGTAGTTTTTCATGGAGAGTTCAAATATGTTAAAATAAAAGCTGGAAGAATTTTCTTTCATGAGTTTTCCCTAAGCCTAATTTTTGGTCTAAGCCTAAGCCTAATGAAGCCTTCAAACTTTTCTGAACGCAGTGTGCACCATTCTTTGATGTTCATAAACTATTACGTTGACAGAGCTGACAAAAAAGGCAAAAAGCGATATGACATAGGGAAAATAACAAAAATTGTGCATCGCGAAGAAGAGACTGTGTGTGTGTGTGTGCGACAAGCTTAAAACGTGGGAAAAAGCAGTGTTGGAACCAAAACCGGTAACGTCATGCGAGCGAATGTGCGATAATGCCTGGGAACAAGTAAATCGGCAAAGCCGAAAAGGCATCCTGCCGTTTCACAAAAAAAAACAAGCACATAAATTTTTGAATCAACAGAGAAAAGGAGGCCACGATTTGTCGCCGTACTGCGTTTTTCCCTTCTATCTCGCAAAAAACTTTAAAAAAATTTCGCCCTATACCATTGGCAAGTTGGCACCTACCATTGGCAAGTTGTTAGATACCATTGGCTAGTTTGCGTCTACCGTTGGCAAGTTGGAGCATACCATTGGCAAGTTGGAACATACCATTGGCAAGTTGGAACACACGATTGGCAAGTTGGAACATACCATTGGCAAGTTGGAACATACCATTGGCAAGTTGGAGCACACGATTGGCAAGTTGGAACATACCATTGGCAAGTTTGCGCCTACCATTGGCAAGTTGCCGACTTGCCAGTGGTACACCTGCACTGCTCACACCGTCCGCTAACTTTTGTCCGCGGGGGGTAGGGGGGAGAGGGAGGATAAGGGGGGATACGGGGGGGATAATTTCAGAACGACCAGTAAGCCTCCTTTGCTTACGCCCTTCGGGCTACAGGCAGGATGCAAAAATAGGGTAATTTTAGGGTAAGGGGTAACCTAGGGTAATTTTTAGGGTAGTGAGGGAACTAGAGGTAATTTGGAGCAATTTTTATGGTACTTGGGAGGTAATTTTTACTGACAAATTTTACTACTAATAGAAAAACCTTTTGAGAAAATAGCTCGTTGGTAAATGGGCATTTCTAAAAATTTGTTCTATGGCGGGAATGGAACGGAGGCCCATGGGGAGCCGTCCGAAACTACTAACCTCATTAGTACCCACGTGTACCTCTAACTGTATGCAAAAATTATTGTACCACAAATCCAAACTCTTGTTTTGTCCTTTTGGCAGCGAAAGAAGCTGGTGGTTATCGCGCTTTTCAGACGCTATGTACTTGTGCTCGAAAGTTAACTCCACGACCAGGCCTAACTGTAAAACAAGACCTGTTTATCTGGCGTTTCTGATTTCTTTGCAGTGTGGCTTGAATGAAACGTGCTGAGCTTGAGGCAATGAAAATCAAATGCAACAAATGGAAAGTGAGAACGTGCCTCTTTAGGAGCTATGCATATCCTGCTATGCACATGCGTTTACGTTTCGAAATGTCCAATAATCGGTTTTTATCGAACAGCTTTTTTCGCAACTTGCATTCGGAACGCCTTCAAGCGAAAGCATCCCGACAGTTTGAACAAAGCTGAGGGCGTCAGCAACTCGGCAATCCGCAATGAACAGGTTATTTCTTTGAAATGTTGCGACGATAGCAGGATTATTCCGGCGTGGGTGAAATCTCAGAGGTTTCGCTGATAGAGCAACTCGGCTCTAGCAAGCATATGCAAGCACTTTACTTTGTGCAGGCCGTCGTTGAACAGTGGCTACGTATGACGTCGCTGTTGGCAAGGAGATTTTGTCTGCGCCAATAAGTAAAAACGTTAAAGTTTAATTAGGTTACTTTAGTCGAAATTGTGGGTGACGGTCAAGGGCAAGCTAAGTCTACGGTTTTAGTTTCTAGCATGGGTCTTAGGTATTCAATGGTAAATTTCGTTTTTGTGTGGATTCCCTTTGCCGTTAGTATTGCAAAACGCCCAAGCGCCAAAGCGTAGAGCTGTAGCTAGTTTCGAATGGAGTTGGACGCTCTGCAAGAACGAGAGCTTCAAGAAAAGCTAGCCGGCGCAAATGTGAGCGTCTCGAAGTTGAAGCTTCACCAAACAGCTCAGCGCTTCTTCGAGATCTCGCCAATCCACGGCTGCAGCTATATCGGCTTCCATCGCGCCATCTACGAGGCGGTCTTCTGGTGGATCGTCATTTGTGTGTGCTCTGGCCTCTGCGTCAACGACGTCATTCTCCTGGTCAACAAGTACGAATCGCAAGCGACGGCCGTCTCGATGGTCTTCCAGCGAAACCAGTCGATGAACTACGCCGATGCGGCGATCTGCTTCGACGTGTTCCGCCTGAATCTTCAACAGTCGATAAGCGCGAACTTTAGCGAAAAAACGTTCAACCACAGTCTCTACGTCGTCAACGTCGCTATAAATACTTTTACGGGAGGTACAGATCTATCGGCATTATCGCTTACCAATTCGAGCGTCGACATCGTCATGAAGTCGCTTTACATGCTCATCGCAGCGATCGTCGACTACGACCTCGGAACGACGGCAGGTGGAAATGGCGCTGCCCTCTATGACTGGAATATACTGCGGGCAATGCAACTGGTCGAAGTGTTCTTCATGCAGCATGGTTATACGTACGGCCAGCTCTACGAACAGGTCGGAAGATATATGTGCAAGCAGATGATGTACGGTGATCCAATGCAGCCCGTCTACTGCCCAGTAAGAGACGTCGGTACGGGTGTCACGTGCTTGGACATTTGCACGACGTCGACGATCACGTGGGTGGGCTACACCATGGCCTTTGCACCGTTCGACGATATCTGTATTTCTATACCGAACGTGTTCCTGACCTCTCAGGACGCAATCGTTCTCGACCCGATCTATGTCACGCGAATATCGCAACTCTTGATCGAATGGGGAAGGCCGGCTACCCAGGTTTGGGGCTATGGTCTTCCGCATATGACCTTCGATATGAGGGGCTGGCGGGGCCTGATGGACCCTCGGCAAATGGACAGCATTTGCCTCATTGCCGATACGACGGGCTTTCTTGTTGGCGTTCAAATCGATCTGCAGTTCAACGCCCATAATCGATCGAATGGGACGTGTGGATCGCTTCCGTTTTCGGATTGTGGTCTCTTCAGTTGTCTGCCGGCTGCGCGAATGGCCGCCGATAGCTGCTGGCCCCTGGCGGGCTATACACTGACCTCAGAGAAGCAACCGGCGAATGTGCCAACTTGCAATCGACAGTACACAATTGATGAGATTTTGGAGATAGGAAATATGTCCCAGTACTATGGACCGTGGCTAACGTGCATCTACTACACGTGCACCTTCCCGCCATGTACGTCGGAGGTATATCTGTATGAAACGTCACTTTCTTCCACGTCGACTCAAGGTGTCAACGCAACGCTTTATCAAGCTAAGCTCTCTTACGCCGTACTCAGCGAGTACATTCAGATGGACTTCAGCGCTTTCCTGGCGTCGTTAGGTGGTAGCATGGTGAGTTCGCGTTGTAAAATTTCCATGCACAAATTTGATGTTTTTGTTTCAGCCATATTTTGTATCTGATTTTAGCTCCTCTGGCTGGGCTGCAGCTTGATCTCGTTCGTCCACATTCCAATCTTTACCGTCTGTGCATTTGTCAACAAGGCCTTACTGCGTCGCGTGAATAAGATCAATAAAATTCGCTTTGTCGACAAACAAGAAGCGATCGGCAAAGCAGGATAATTTGTTGTTGTGAGAAGTGTACGCCTTACGGTTCAGTGGCCGAATCGTGAACGTGTCAGACTAGCACACTGTTTGCGTGGTGCGATATAAACATATTTCATAGTTTTGCTGATATTTTGGTTATTATTTTTCAGTGTTTAAATGCTTAAAGTGCTCAGTGAATTTTACTGACAAAGCAATTACACGAGAAAATCAATTACTGCTATTGTTACGGCTGTTTTGGACAATATTTTTCAAGCGTATTAAGCAGACTGGAGTATTCTGCAAAGAAGTTTCCGGCTGATGTCACTGAATATTCCTACAAAGTTTGAAGCGGAGATCGCATGTAGACCTGACCGCAAATTAGGCGCAGCCATCTTGCATTCTACTTTGTTATACGCAGCTTCATAGCGTTTTTGGAGACAACCAGTCAATTGGAACTTAGCGATATGCAGAGGTATTGCAATGGTCGGTTGTTTTCTCAATGAAGGTACAAAAGTCTGATGCACCGATCCTCGAGGCCAACTGACGCCGCGTGTGTCAATGGACCTGAAACTTAGACTTATATGTCAGTGTATTAGTTATTAAAATTTAAAAATTGTTTCAGTATCAGGATTTGAAGTAAAAATCATTTTTAGGTAGCTCTTGCTTTCTGGATGACACAGCGTGCGATTCTTATAGAAATAGAACCATAAAATTTTGCCTTTTCGATCAAATTTTTAGGTGTGCTAACTTTAAAATTTGAGGTTTAATGGCAGCCCATCATGAAAACACTGCTTTAATCAAATGTTGTCACTTACCTATCGCAAATTCGCTTGACCGCATTTCGTTCCTAAAAACATGGACATATTTTTACATTCTATCTAGAGCGCGCAGCGGGGAGTAAGAAGGATAGTCATACGATCAAACTGATATTATGCCTTTATCATTCCTCTGTTCCCTATTCCCCTTATCGCCAGGCACAAAGTTAGCGGACGGTGTGAACAACTTGCTTCCCTCCGAACACTATTTTTTTGTTTTTTTTGTTTTTTTTTTCTACAAGAGAGTGTGGAAAACGTAGTACGGCGACAAATCGTGGGCTACTTTTTTCTTTTATTTCAAAAACTTCTGTGCTAGTGTTTTGTTTGCTATAGGCAGAATGCACTTTGGCTTTTAGCCATTCCACTCGTGTTCAATCGTTTTACTGTGAAAATGCAGGTTTTTACAGCGGCGAAGACCCATATGAACGGAGTCGGATTTGCACCGGCTAAAGCGCATGCATCTCGGCTATTTTTAATCTCTTTGGCCCAATTTCCTGAGAAGTTTTGCGTAGAGTGCACAATTTTGACCCATCGTCTGCCCACCAGGAGAGTTCTTCCTTTCTCGGCCAGCTTGGCGCTTGCCGTAACGATCTCAGTGACAACAAGAATGCTCTACACATTATTGGTAGAAGCTAAGGAAAAAATAGATAACTCAAGAATTTGAATAAGTTTATGTCTTGGCTCAAGCTTCCAAAAACTTTCTTGTTGCTACTTGTGCGCCAAGTTTGAGAAAAAATAAAAGGTCTCTGCCAAATTTTCACATTGTCGAAAAACCGTATCTTCTCACACAGACACCAAAGATTTTTGGTATTTTCAATGATGTATTAGTTATTACCGATAACTGATAATACAACAATCACAAAAGCAGACACAGCTTGAATAACCTAAAAATAGTACCGCAGACATGAGCAAACAGCAAAGCTGGACTTTGGAACAAAAAAATATTAGCTCTGTGAAAACAAACAAGTAAATTAAAGAAATGCGAAAATAAAGATATTGTGTTTTTCTCAGCAATTTGTGAGTAATTGACCGTGAGTAGGCGACTCTATTTTGCACGACATGAAAACGCTAATCTCAATCGTAGTTACGCAGTGAATCGAACTGGAAAAAGTCGTTGTTTGACGTTGGCGAAAGCAAAAATCGCTCGCTTCAAGAGCAAGAAACACGTAGCTTAGGTGAGCCATGGAGAGCAGAAATCACCGACGATGTGACGCTTTCTGAGAACAAGGTGCATTTGTTTGGGACGCTTTTGTTTGGTGTCAACGGAGCGTGTAGTAAAATATTTATGTGTTTAGCTTAAGACCAAAACTGAACGATAGAAACGAAAGATCGAAGTTTCTAGCTCAAATTCAGCTATCTGCAGTAAACTAAGGTCAAGGTTGCTTATCGGATTATAGCTCTCATTGCCACTTTTACCTTCAGCCTCAAACTTTGTTCTACAAACGGCGTGATTCCACGATATGCAAAACCTTACAGTACTTTCTCAATTTCGATTCTGCCTTCTACTTTAGAGCATCAAAAAGCATTGCAGCATGGCCGGCCTAGCGGATTTGACCGGCGATGCAGCCTTGCAGGCCAGAGAGCAACTGGAGCTGCAACAACAGGGTAGCATAATACTGCCAACACTCAAACTCCACCACACTATCCAGCGCTTCTTCGAGATTTCGCCGATCCACGGCTGTAGCTATGTCGGCTTTCATAGAGCTGTCTACGAAGCGGTCTTCTGGACCCTCGTCATGTGCGTCTGCGCCGGCTTCTGCATCAACGACGTCGTCACTCTCCTCACCAAGTACGATTCACAAGCGACGGCCGTCTCGATGGTCTTTCAACGAAATCAATCGATGAACTACGCGGACGCGGCGATCTGCTTCGACATCTTCCGGCAGAATCTGCAACTCGAAATGACGGCCGTGTTCACTGAGGCCAACTTCAACGCGAGCCTCCGCTACGTAGCCGGCCTAATCAATACATACAGTGGCGGCACTGATCTCTCTACCCTGTCGCTAACAAATCCGCACGTCGATTTTGTGATGAAATCGCTTTACATGCTAATTGCGTCGATCACCGACTACGACCTGGGCACGCCGGCCGGCGGAAACGGTGCCTTACTGTACGACAATAATACGCTTCGTGAAATTCAGCTCGTCGAGATGTTCTTCATACAGCATGGCTACACATACGATCAGCTGTTCTTTCAATCAGCTGTCTACTTGTGCAAACAGGCTCTTTACGGCGACCCGGCCGGCGCACCGTTTTGCCCTGTCAGGCATGTGGGCGTGGGAGGCGTGACGTGCCTAGACATTTGCACAAAGGAGTCTGTTACGTGGAACGGGTATACGATGGCGTTCGCACCGTTCGACGACATCTGCTTCGCGCTCCCGAACGTGTTCGAGAGCGCACAGGACACCATTACACTAGAGCCGGTTTATCTCTCGCGTATATCGCAAACGGTGGCAAATTGGGGTGCAGTCGCAACCGAAGTTTGGGGCTATGGGCTTCCTCATATGACCTTCGATATGCGCGGCTGGCGAGGCTTGATGGATCCGCGACAAATGGACAGCATCTGCCTCATCGCGGAGACGACGGGTTTCAACGTCGGCGTTCAAATCGATACCCAGTTCAACGCGTATAACCACTCGAACGGAACGTGCGGAGAGCTTCCGTTCTCGGACTGTGGCCTTCTTCAGTGTATGCCACAAACGCGCATCGCACATATGGGTTGCTGGCCTCTCGCGGGCTTCGCGATCAACGGATATCTTCGGCCGCCGAATATCCCGATATGCAACAGGCAGTACACGATAGCCGAGATCGTCAACATCTCCAATATAGCGGCCTACTACGGGCCCTGGCTAACCTGCATCTACTTTACGTGCACCTTCTCTCCGTGTAGCTCAGAGGTATACTTGTACGAGACGTCGCTCTCGTCGGCCGCACCTACCGGTGTTAACGCGACGCTCTATCAAGCAAAGTTAAACTACGCTGTTCTGAACGAGTATGTCGTGATGCAATTCAGCGATTTTCTGTCGGCTTTGGGTGGCAGCATGGTACAGTTTTAATGCTTGCTGGCAGACTTGCTTTTTAATCACGTATTTATTTCCTTGTTGTAGCTCCTCTGGCTTGGCTGCAGTCTGATTTCGTTTGTCCATATACCGATCTTTACCGTTTGCGCTTTCATTAACTATGGAATGATGCAGCGTGCGACGAGGAGGCAACGCCAGTCGCGAATGTTGCAGTCTAAATCGACATAGCGAAATGCGCATCGTATTTCTCTTCACTTCTGGTGAAATTATAACTTCTTTAAGTCAGGTTTGAGGAATTCTCGGTGTGTGTACTTTCGATTCAAATCGAGCCACCACGTCTCACTTGTAGTCTTCTAGGGTTACGAACGGCGACATGCTTATCTTGTTCTCAACTGATATTTTTCAACACTAATCGTGTTTCTTGGTGCGTGATTTTTAATTATTTGGATATTATTTTGCTTTTAGCATTTTTGTATAACCTTTATCAAAGCTATCGTTTGCTGAACAATAAAATGAATTGAATACGCATACCGATCGTAAGGAAAATGACTGACGTCTAGTGTGTCGGAGGATTCAAAGACCACTTGCGCAAAAATTGCGTTTCTGTGTAGTTGTAGGTTAAACCACGAGCGCGTTCACGGCACGAGTAAATCGGCAAAGCCGAAAAGGCTTCCTTCCATAAAGCAAAAAAAAATAACGCACGACACGCGATACCGTGTACTAACGCCTCCTTCAAGAAAGCCGTCCGCCAAGAAAAATACACATAGGCAACTTTTCAATATGTTCTGGAACAGCTTGGAACACTATGATGTTCCACCAAACCGTCTGGAACATAGTGCACTATGATCCTATGGACGTACGCTAACTTTCGATTTTTTGAGGGAGGAGGAAGGGGGAAATTTTTGTCCGAACGGTTAGCTATCCTTTTGCTTACGCCCTTCGGGGTCCAGACAGGATGCAAAACAAAATACGCGCTCGACGTTCAAGACTTTGGAATTTTCAAACAAATTAGCCTCTGGAATAAGTTGTCTACATCAAAAATTTCGGCCCAATTCATTTCTTGCTGAAACATGTGGTTTACGAATAACGCTCACGACGGCAAAGACAGTTCACAGCGCATAAGGTTCCACTAAAGCGTGCTTAGTGGGCCTAAAATATAAATGCATATTAAACTTTTGGCCCCCTTTGAATTCTCCTTGCTTTGATTCATCCTGGAAGAAGCGCACAAAACGAGAAAGACGAATATTAACCGACTCGTGTAAAAAGACTACTCTCTTTACCCCATTACAGATCGAAAGTTCAGCATCGATCTGCGGGAGATCTATAACATGTCCCAGATTGCCAGATTGCCCATGCGCTGCAGAAAACTTCGGATTTTCACGTATTGACACGACAGGATGCCGCCTTTTTTCCGGGGCGCTCTATGGGACATGACTTCTTGGTGGTTCTAACTCTTAGCGTGTGACATTTTGCGTTCAGGTAGAAACAATCATCATAGCTTAACGCTTGGAATCTTGCTACAACCGAAGCTATGTTTGGTTTTGGTACAGGAAATCACTGCAGAAAAAGCGGATAAAACATGGAACTCCTTAGTAACATTCCAAACAAAAGCTTGCTTTGCGTCAAGGCTTGACTAGTCAATGGCTTTAGAGTTCGCCGAAAACTTCATCTTGAATAAGCGATTCATCTCGCATCATAGCAAAACGTTTTCCACACAATGTCTACATGGAAAGACCCCCACGAAAAAATATCGTCGGTCAAGCTTCATCAAGCAGTGCAACGCTTCTTCGAGATCTCGCCGATTCATGGCTGCAGCTACATCGGCTTCCACAAGGCGATCTACGAGATGGTTTTCTGGGGCTTGATGATGTGCATCTTCTCCATCGGTTTTCTCGCCAACGATATTGTCTCGTGGGTGAAGACATTCAGCTCACAGGCTACAACCGTCTCGGTGACCTTTCAGCGCAACGTTAGCCTCAACTACACCGACGCGGCGCTCTGCTTTGACGTCTTCAGATACAACCTACAAGTCTCGATCGGCAATAACTTCAACGAAGTGGCCTTCAACAAAAGTCTCGCAAACTTCTCGGCCGTCATCGGATACACGACGACCGGAAGTGCCCCACTATGGAATATGCCGAACTACACGTGGAGCGACCCAAACTACGACATGGTCATGAAGACTGTCTACCTGCTGGTCGCGGCGATCGTCGACTACGACCTTGGGACGCCCGGAGGGGGAAACGGCGTCGGGTACACGAACGCAACCCAGCGCGCGGTCACGCTGGTCAACGCTTTCTTTCAAGCCCACGGATACACGTACCCACAGCTGTACGAGCAGGTCGCGCGATATCTGTGCATGCAGACAATGAATCCGGTAACCGACGTTGTAGCGCAGGATGGATGTGGGCCAGGCGTCCCCCTCATGATAGTCGACGTGGGGATGAACTCGCCGTGTCTGAACGTCTGCGGCCAAGGAAGCGTCAACTGGGTCGGCTACACGATGGCTTTCGCCCCGTTTGACGACATCTGCATTGGGCTAAACACACCGGTGGCGTACCTCTTCAGAACGCCATCGGACAGCATCGTTATCGACACTGTGTACATCTCTCGAATGTCGCAGCTCGTCGCGCAGTGGTCCGGACCGGCGCCGATAATACCGGGTTACGGTAGGCCCCACGTATCGTGGGAGATGCGTGGGTGGCGAGGATATATGGACCCTCGGGACATGGACAGTTTATGCCTCATCGGTGATACCACGGGGTACCTCGTTGGTGTTCAGATTAGCTCGCAGTTCGTCGCCTTCAATCACTCGGGAAGCTGTGGAGCCCTTCAATTCACCGACTGCGCCCTCTGGAATTGCCTACCCGCGGCGCGAAAGGCGGCGAATGGCTGCTGGCCACTCGCTGGATACCTGCAGACGGAGAGCTCGAGGCCAGCGTCGATGCCCGTTTGCAATCAGCAGTACACAAGCGCTGAAATCGCGCAGCTTGGCAACGGCTACACGGGCAACTGGGAGACGTGCATCTTCACGACGTGCAGCGTAGCACCGTGCAGTTCACTCGAGTATCTCTATGAGACGTCGCTCTCGTCGGTTCAACCGCAGGGTGTCATCTCGACGCTCTACCAGGCGAAAATGCCGTACGCGATTTACCAAGAGGTTCTCATCATGGACTTCAACGGCTTTCTCGCGGCTTTGGGCGGCAGTATGGGTGAGTGAGCCTGCAGTCTGCACTAGAAGCAGAATCTTGAGAGAAACTAATTCACTCAACTCATTAGTTTATTTTGACTAATTTTGATGAGTACCTAAGAACACTTAAAAGTCTTTAGACAGCATCTCTTTGTCAAGATTGCTAGCCTCAAAAATTACGACGCCAAAGTTTCTGGTCGCCTTTGGTAGTTCTTTGGTTTTCACTTTTTACTTTTTTTTTCTCTTAAAAAAAATTGCTGATAGACAACGGTCTCTATGGCCGACACTAAGGCGCGAAGGCTTCTAAAGAGCCAGCCGCCATGAACAGGTTTAGACCACATCTGAACAAGAATCGTGCACAATACTCTTTCGAAAGTTGGTCACGAGCTGCTAATATGTTTGTATTCGGGCGTGAAATTCACGAAAAATATTCGATTTCAAAAGTACAAAAGTTACTTTAATATTTCATGCAGAAAATTTCACTGACGTTAGGGGTAGGCACAAATGCGACGTTAAGGGGTCTTTCTGCAAGGTCGTCCACAATGTGACTCCACATATTACGCAATCAAGAAATTTCAAGTTTTAGACAGCTCCTTCCCTGGTAATCAAAATAATACACGAATACATGCTGCTTTTATACTTCTCGCACCCCTCCTCTAGCTGATTACGTATTGTAATATGTAAACGACTCCAGCTGTTTTTTTCTTTCAGGGTTTTGGGCAGGCTGCAGCCTCATCTCCTTCGCGCACATTTGGGTATTCATCATTTGCGTCTTCATCAACAACTACCTTCGTACCCGCGCAGCGCGCTATCAAGCTAGCAATGCGGCGACCAGAGACAAAGTCCTCTACGGCGCACAGATCAAACAGGATGTCTTGCCTCCGGCACCGGTACAGGCTAAAGCAATTGACGAAAAAAGCCTCGCACAACGTGGCTTCTTGAATGTGAAAAACGTGAAGCTCAAAGAAGACGAGAAAGGAACGGTGTTCCTCTGAGCCAAGAGCAAAGCCTAGCTGTGGGCGGAACAGACACAGCATTATGTAGTGGACATGGCATCTGCAGCGTTTCTAGTAGAAAGAAAATTTTCAAAAATTTAATTTTCCCGAAGAAATTACGATCAATCGATACGCAAAAGCATTGGAAAAAATGACCCTGAACTTTTGATTGTTCCGGAAACATTTTTTACTAGAAATACTGCTACTCTGCACCGTATGCGCTCAGTGTGACTAGCTGTACACTTCGTTTTACGTTCCGGTATTCAGATTTCCGTTATTACTGTAGAATGCGCAAGTGTCATGATTGTTCTTACGGTAAAACGCAAAATTAACTGATTGGCCGAAATGAAACTTCTGCAAGAGATTACGACCATTGACGTCTGCGAGCAAATTATCTCCTTAGGGGCTTGTGTAGCGGCTAATTTCAGTTGAGAAAAAACTTTATTTATCAATGTCGACGCTTTTTAAAGACTGACACTTTCGGTGGTCCGAACTCTAGCAAAATGACGCCTGAGAACAGGTGAATACAGACCGCATTTCTGACGCCACGGGGTGGCGAAATATCTTAAGAGCAAAGGAGAAAGTTTTGTGAGAGCGGTGAATTGTGCAGTTCAGCTAAAAATAACGTGACATGTACGAGTAAATAACAAACTGTGACGCTGTAGCGAGAGTCGAACAGTGCCGCCGATCCCGGAATAATCTAAAAACTTTCTTATCAACAGCGACTTCACGCTACGGAAGAAAGTATTTGAGAGTTCGCATCTCTGACACATGATTTTAGCGTTCAAACTTTTATGAAAGACTTGGTTCGTCTCGAAAAATTGGTAATAATGTGCGTTTTGGCTTATTTCGAAGTCTTGGTCTCTCACGTTTTTCCCTATTCCTCAAAACTGCTTTCTTCACTTTCTTTTCGTTTACGAAATTGCTAAATTTGAAAGAAAAGTTGTCTGTCTTTTTTTAAAAGCACTTCTGTTGAAAGCTCTACAGGAATACCAAGTTGTGTATTGCTTTTTCAGCATATCCTACGAAAGTGTAGCTTTTTGCGTTTCGGCGGGAAATCTTCGGTTCAAAGTACTTTGCCTCTTCTTGCATGTCGGCAAGAGAGTTCGTTGCCACAAACAAACTCCCTACTTTTCGCCGACTTATCAGCAGTGATTTCTTCTGAGCAGCGCGTCGCTTTTGTTGCTCCGTCATGCCGAAAGACAAAAGCTTATTGGTATTCCAAGCGTGCAAGCTTGCGAAATGCGGCGTGGTATTAAAACCGCCTGTGTCCAGTTCGAGCCATCAGCAGACTCCCGCCAAATTGTGAGCTCTTCGGAACCCTGTTTTCTCCACTTCAGTCCCGCTTTTGCTTGCCTTCAACATTTCTCAGCTTTACGGTTATCTTTTTACTTTTGATGCAATATCTTTTTTCCCTTCTTTGCGTTTTGCATATGTACTTTATTTACAAAGACTAATGTAGCATATTGTAGGCCAGGGTTAACCAAACTTTTCGGACCTAGGGGCAACTTTTTCCCCTGTGACCTCTGTTGAGGCGAAGCCATACCAATTAAAATTAAAACACCAACCAGCAATTTTGTGAAACTAATCGCTAAAGTATGCCGCGAGTGGAACGACGTGCGGAAATTTTGAGATTTTTCAGGTTGGAAGGAAACAGTACTTAGGACCTCTTGGGGCCAAGTCCAAAGCCTCTCAAGACCAAATTACGCATCAGGGGCGGAGTTTGACTAGCCATGTTGTAGACCCAAAGTCCAAGACTACTCACTGACGTCGTCTCATCTCTTCTCAGTAAGATCACATCAATCACAGTCGCACAGATCAACGGGATTCGGGACGAGTCTGGATTCGAAAGAACTTGCTTGTAGGAAACTGTCTTTTTCTTGAAACTTCTCTCATCTTGTACCTATCGACATGTCAAAAGGAGCAAAAGCATCCCGATCGCGCAACAACCAAAGCAATCCAAGTAACGGCGACGTCGATCTCGAGCTTCGGCGACTGGAAACCCTCAAGCTTCACCACGCCGTGCAGCGCTTCTTTGAGATCTCGCCGATCCACGGCTGCAGCTATATCGGCTTCCACAAGGCGATTTACGAGGCGGTCATCTGGTCGCTCATCATGTGCGTCTGTATCGGGCTGCTCGTGCACGACATTGTAACGTTGATGCAAAAGTACACTTCTCAAGCAACCTCTGTGACAGTAGTCTTTCAGCGGAACGTTACGATGAGCTACCCCGATGCGGCGATCTGTTTCGACGTTTTTCGCGACCAGCTGCAGGAGTCGATCAACCAGGTGTTCAACGAAACTTCATATAACATGAGTCTCAGCGTTGTTTCGAATGCGATCAATACAAACACCGGCGGTACCGACCTTTCGACCCTCGCACTGAACGACACAAACGTCGACCTTGTCATAAAAACCACTTATCTCCTCATTGCTGCAATCGTTGACTACGATCTGGGAACGCCCGGAGGCGGGAACGCCGGCTACGATACGGGAACAGCCCGCGCCGTCTCGCTGGTCCAGGCGTTCTTTACGGGCCATGGCTACACCTACGATCAGCTCTACACGCAGGTGGCGAGGTACATGTGCAAGCAGATGCTCATCGGCAACCCGACAAACATCAGCGGTCAGCCTTACTATCCAATCAGGGACGTCGGAACGAGCACCATTCAAGTCGACCTCTGCGGAACGGCGGCAGTCAACTGGGTCGGCTACACGATGGCGTTCGCTCCATTCGACGATATCTGCTTCGCGCTGAACACGCCGGCGGTGAGCCTGTTCAAAACCGCCTTCGACACGATCGTCTTCGATACCGTCTACATCGCACGTCTCTCGGAGCTGTACACCAATTGGAATCAGCCGCAGTACATCTTACCGGGTTACGGTAAGCAGCATATGATCTTTGACATGAGGGGCTGGCGAGGCCTGATGGACCCACGAGAGATGGACAGTCTCTGCTTGATTGGCACGACGACCGGCTTTCTCGTTGGGGTCCAAATTGACTCGCAGTTTCTCGGCCTCAATCGATCAACGTCGCTGTGCGGAACCCAGCCACTCTCCGACTGCGCGCTCTTCAACTGCTTGCCGGCCGCTCGGAAGTCGGCCGACGGATGTTGGCCACTTGCTGGCTACACGCTCACGTCATCCGCACGGCCGTCTGGCACGCCGATCTGCAACAAGATGTACACGACAGCGCAGATCCAGCAGCTCATTGCCAGCGGAGGCTACACGGGTCAGTGGGAGACGTGCGTCTTCACGAAGTGCACGTTCTCGCCGTGCAACGCACTTGTCTATCTCTACGAGACGTCGTACTCGTCGAATGCGTCACACGGCGCGAACGCGACACTCTACCAGGCAAAGCTGTCATACGCAGTTCTCACCGAGTATCTCCAGATGGACTTCAGCGCGATGCTGTCATCGCTTGGAGGCAGCATGGGTATGTATGTGATAGGTTTGGCTGTTTGGCAGCAATTATTGTTTTTGCTGAAACCCACGTTTTTGGTCACCACGGAGTGCAGGCGTTTCCGACCATTGCGGGTTACCAGTGTTGAAAGATTTGTTTCAACGGACATAAAAAAATAAATATAATAATTAAACACAAATAAAAAAATTTTCAATTTCAAACTTAAATTAGGGAAGCAATGGTTATTCGTCATTATTAGACGTATGATTTGTTTTTCCTGTCTTCTAAGCAAGTTTGCAATCGCAGTCAATCGCCAATGGAGAGAAATACCTTAGTCGCGTGATACTTGTAATTTGAACAAAATTTTAACTCGTCTTCGATGATCTTAACTACAGTATCAGCTAAAAGCTATCTATTAAGCTTTTTTGCTTAATCTAGGTGGCTCTCTATCTTTAGTGACAAGCACACTGAAAAAATTAAATAGTCTTTTCCGTTTTGCCCAGAAGTTTGCTAAAAACTATCTGAAGTATCCGTATTGATAACTACATTTTTTGTTGCTTTATTTTCCAATTACGTCAACTTTCTTGAGGTTTTGCACACAGATGCGCGTGTTTCAAGCGCGCAAATCGCAGCTCCTGTTCCTTTAAACTTTTGAGCTTTTGAATCACGTGAAGAGCATTTGAAAAAAGATTTTCTTGAGTGCGCAACCTTGACAACGATGAGGACACATCACTAGGCTCGCCCACGCGGTTTCTTTAAGGTTCACATTTTTCGCAAAATAGGTCAAATGCTGTTGTGCTGTTTGGTACAAACTCGTTTTATCCTAACGTGGGCGGCGGGCCCGTTGGTTGCCACAGTCACGGCTTGAACTTTACGCACCGCATCACAGAAGATGCAAGGAAAGTTAACAAAGCAAGAACAATTGTTTGGTTCGTCTGTTGTGACGACTAGCAGCCTGAAAACAAGGCGGTTGAAACCGAAATATCTGGCTTTTCTAAATCGTCAATCTGACAAGAACGCAAAGGGGACTTTTCATGGAGGTCGAGATGAGAATCGTGAGATGTGTATATTCATCAGAACCGTTTTATAGGGGGCTGGCAGTGTTACCAGAAACGGGTGTACTAGCTAGGTTCATTCAATTTTTGCGGATTTTGGCCAGAAACTAACAAACACATTTTATCGAATTCGTTGTGAACTACTAATTGTGCAAAATATAAATCTCAACTTTCTGATTTTACTTTAGGTCTTTGGTGTGGCTGCAGCTTAATTTCGTTTCTTCACATTTGGGTCTTCATTGTTTGCGTCTTCATTAACAATGCACTGCAGAATCGTCGTACTCGAAAAGGCCTTTAATGAACGATAGCCTAAGAACCAGACTAGTTTCTTAATATTAAAGCTAAACTTTCAGAAATTATTGTCACACCCACACTACGTGTCAGTAAACCATGAGATCATTTCTGTCGGTTTATAGTTTTAATAAACCGAATGTGTACACCGATCTTCGAGACTCGTTGGCGTTGAGCGCGCGAGTTGGCATGAATTTACCTATGATGAAACCACCGGTAGCCGAATACTAATACATGCTGCCTTGACTACACAGCACCAGCACCCGTTAAAACGCTATATGCCAAACAAGTTTGTGCAATGTATACTCGTGGACCTGAAAGTTTTACGGCAAACGCTACATTTGCCTTATTGAAAGTACACACAAAATTTCAGCACAATCCGCCAAGCCATTCTAGAATTGCATGCAAAACACAATACTTAGATTCACACAATTGGACCTCAATCAACTTATCACAAAAGACCCATCTAGAAGACCCTCAGGAAAGCTTGCCAAGTGCCTAGCTGCTACGGCCAAAGTCGCCCAAGGCAAAAAAAACAGCTCTTAAGGGCCGATGTGTCATGTGTACCGCCGGAGTTGGTGCGCTAGATAGG
>JAQGBB010000539.1:0-18335 GCA_034691745.1 Prismatolaimus dolichurus
ATGCATTATGGCGTTACGTTATGAAGCGAGCCCGTTATATTAACGCGAGAGACGGCCGGCATCTATGTCCCGCAGGCGACATCTATAAGCCGCACACGGCATCTAAAAGTCCGGCATCTATGAGCCGGAGAGCCGTGGGCAAGTGGGCCTAAAATCACTTATGACAAAAACCACGATGATAACAATACTTCGAAGCATGCTGTCTGACGAGTGCGCACTCAAGCCATATCCGTCATAGCCATATCCGTCAGCACCTTCGAAATCTGTGCCCCGACCGTTCTAAAACTTTTGTCATCGATTGTTGGAGCATGCAGGATGCAAAGAAAGGAAGACAACCCCAACCGTTTACTCCGTTCGTTGCCAGCCTTCGACAACCGGATTCATATGCTTATACTTTAATTCGTTCAGTTCCCTTTGAAGAGCCTCGATTCGTTTCAGCAGATCATGCTCCCCGTCGTCCCTTCTGTCAGCTGTGCCGTCTGTGGAAAAGGTTTCCCGATTCCAGGCAGCAGCTGCCGCTTCTATCTCGATGACAACCTGTGACTGAACGACACTTCGCTTTTGCATAGTTTGAACTTGAGCACTCTTCTTTCGCCGCTCCTTCCTACTGAAATGTTTGAGCGTTTTCCTCAGGATGAATATCGGAATATGAATGACCGCTGCAAATGAGATTCCCAGGTAGAGACCAAGAACTCCACCGAAGTCGGACAGAAATTGATCCCAAGTCATATCGAGCTTCTCCTCGAAGAGTGGAAAGGTGAACGATCGAGCATTCAGCTGTAACTCATAGTGATCACCCGAATAGTTACTTAGAAGGATATCACGCAGAAGGATTGTCCGATCGGTTAGCGTGACGAACGTTCGCGTGTAACAGTTCGGCCAGCAAGCCGCGAAGCAGTCGTCTAGAAATCTCGACGATTTCGTCCAGTTCTTCGTACATGTGTCCAGGTAGGCTGAAAGCCGATGATCCGATGCGGCGAGGTAGGGGCAATAGGGGATGTCCAAGTCGGGCTCAAAAGCGGCAGCATAGTAGAGCGGCCAGCACTTGCACGTTCGGACAAAGTCATCGATGCGGCAACGCTGTCTGCAGTCGTACCTTGCAGTGGTGTCCTTCGAACATGGCTCCGATCGTCGAGAGTACTTCTGAAATGCGCCAGAGATTCGAGTCGACACGACGATTCGCTCGTTTACGTGGTTGAAGATCAAGCGCAGAGTGGCGTCACTGTCTTCTGGCTCCCTGTAAAATTTCGTTTCAATCACCGAACGTTTTGGCAGATATGTCCATATGACGTCACGTCTGGAAGGGGACTGGTCAAAACTGATTTCATAGGTCGAACGAGCACATTGTAATAAGTGAGGTCACGTGATGTCATATGTGTACGTCTTCCTAATAAGTTCACCATTTTGTCATCGATGTTCCGATGACATCGAAGTAGATTAGCTGATGTCGAAACGTCGTTCCGTCAGATTCACGTGCTCGCCACGAAAGAAGCAGCATATCGTCGAAGCCTCGGAAAGTGAGCCTCGGTGTGGTCGTTTTGAAGACGATGGAGGTATCGTCCATACCGATGATATTCTCGGGGATACACGGTGAAGTGCGACTGAGTTTTCCATTGCTTAGGATAAAGACGGAAAATTCAAACTCGTTGCAAATCTGCGCAGCCGTGATGCGCATGAGGTTAGGGAAATTTACGTTGTTCGATCGATAGTAGCCGTAGAGCTTATCGACGGCTGAACTAAGCGGTGCTTTTCGCAGCTGGCTGAACAACGACAGTCGTATTGCACTCTGGCGAATTTCTACCTCCGCTAGCGTTTGAAACATTATCGTCGTCAATCGAAGTAGTTCTCCGTCCATCGTCGGGGTTGTCGTATCGTTCGAGATGTTACACGACTTGAGTTTCTCGACAAAACTCGTGACCGATTTCTCCACGGATTCCTCGCTGATTCGCCTCCTCGAGGCAGTGTAGACAAAAGCAAACGTCGGTGCAGGCTCGAAGACGATTGATTCGGCGCTGACTTTGCTCGTTAGCGTAACGGTCTCTTGTCGTGCGTATGAGATCGAGAGGTTGACGAGGTCACGCATGGTAAGGACCGTGAAAAGTACGACGCAGGCGATCCAAAAAGACGCCTCGAGCTTACTTAACTTGCTGTTGCGGAACGGTCCGATACCAAAAACGCCAGTTTCGTCGGCAAACTCGTTCACCGCTAATGGTATTAGCGGCATCGTTTGGTGGTTTGTCTGGACAAAAACCAACTTTCTAGCTCATGCAGGCTTGAGCTTGCAGAAGAAACAACCCAGACAAAAGGAAATTGCTTGATGATTCGAATGCAAATATTTTCGACGCCAGATTCTTTTCGGTAAAGAAATTCGCTTTCGATCGGATGTCCGCGATTCCTAGTGTACACAAGGAGACAATTTACTCGTTTCCGTACAGCTTCCGAGGTGAGCTTATTGTGGCGACCTATTTGAATCAGAAATTGAGGACGCAGTTCAGTATTATATCATCTGCAGCAGCTTCTCCGAAAAGATGTCTGACGTCATGTATCCAGAAAATTTCGGTTGGACAAGACACCACGATTCAGTGAATTACAATCGTTTCTCCCCACTTCGGTTTGCTCCTCCAAGATAGCATCCCCAACAAAAATGATACCATAAATTTTCATACAAGAAAATTTTAGTATAGGGGTCATCCATATTCTACGTAGAATGACAGGGGGTGGGTGGGGGTAGGAGCTAAATTCTACGTTGTGTTAAACATAGGCCTATCTTCATGTGTTATAAAATTCTACGACGGGGGGGAGTGTGGGGGTCTAAAAAGTGCGTTTTCAATTCTACGTAGAATATGGATGACCCCATATTCACACAATCATACATTTATTACAATATACCATTTTATCATATCATACATATATATGTACAATATATCATATATTATGTATATCCTATCTATATGTCAAAAGCGTAATGTAACATATATTATACCGTGTACCATATATCATGCCGTATACTGTATATCACTAAGCGAAAAATTGTACGACGAATTACGGTATTTTTTAGGAGGAAAACGAAGTGGGGGGAAGTGATTGTACACCGATTCAGTATCAAAGTATTCGTCTTCACGTTGAGCTCTCTGATGGCAGTCAGTCATTAACCTAGCTACGTAATCAATTTATTAACGAAAACGCGTACTTCATAAGCTATATACATTTAAAATAACAATGTTTGTGCCGACTTATAACAAACACACAGTGCAAACGTCCCGCTCACAAATGTGATTCAAGTGGAGGCTCATCAGGCGACTGCGGAGCGCGTCCTTCAGCCGCCCGTCGACTCAACTCATCCTGCGCCCACGCATTCTGACTAATCGCCTTCCGCGTTAACGGCGTCGGCTTCGACGCATCACCAGCGTCCTCGACTTTCTGCGGAGGCGCCGGCGCAAATGACGATAGAATCGGCGGCTTCTGTTCATTCGCCGCCTTTCCAGCATCGTCCTCTTCGGACGAGAGTGGTTGCCTGTCATCATCTCCCGTCGCGTCCGGACCATGAAAGAGCCGATCAAGCCGTCGGCGTGCCGGTCCACGATTCAGGCGTGGTCCACCAATCACAACTTCTGACGACTCAACATCCGTCTTCTCAGCTTTCGCCTGTTCCGCGCTTCCCGCACCGAAGACGCTGTTCCTACGCTGTTCCAATGCTTTCACCGTTCCTTTGCGAAGTGTCAGCCTACGCGGAAGCCCCCCACCAATGACCGGCGTTTCGTTACCCCCTCCCCCTCCGGCTGGTCCCTTCGTCTGCTTCTCACTCGACAGAGCGAAGAAGCGCTTTCGAAACGCTGCATCGAGTGTCTCTGTACGCCTGCGTTGAGCCCCCATCATTATCGAACGACGTGTCGACTCAAGATTCTTTATGACACGACGACGACTGATCGTCTGCTCGGCGAACGCATCGTCGAGGGATCCCCCCGAGCAGTTCGACTCATCGTCGATCCCCTTGATCGCTTGAAGTTCCCGTGCGATCTCGACGGCATGCTCGACGACGATCTCGTCTTCGGTGAGTTTGCTGATCGAGCGACGCCAGCAGAAGAGCTCCGTCGAGGCGAGGATATGCGAGAGGGTACCGAAGCGATGCATCAGCATCGCGATGAACTGGAGAGTGAGGATGGACATGAAGAAGACGAGGAAGACGAAACCGATTGGTTCGAGTTGAAGGCGGGTCACTTCCCAGACTTCTTCGTCTGTCTCGGCGTTGCAGGGAACGAATGAGTGGTTGACGGCGGGGCCAAGTGGCCACTCGACGTAGAGGCAACTCTTTTGTGCTTGGAGGAGGACGACGACGAGGATGAAGAGGGCGTTCATCATGAAGAAACCGAAGGCAACTTGGTTGCGAAGGGTGCGTAGATCGCACTTCAGTTGTTCCTCCTTCTGACGAACGCTTTGCTTGTCGACGTGCTGCTCGTTTGGGTTGAGATACTTCTCGATGAGGTCAACCCAGAAACGCTGCTCGTCGGCGTCGACGGAATCACGCTCGGCGTGACGGAGGGCGCCGTCGTTTAGCCATGACTCGCTCTGTGCGGCTTTCTCTATAAATGAAGCAGGGATTATCGCCGACGCTTCAGCTGAAACTTCAAGGTCGTCGTCGTCATCGGTCTCACCTCGAAGATGTTCGTGATAGGGTAAATCGAAATTGTCGTCGATGATCTCGTCTTCTTCCTCAACGAGCAACGATTGATGTTCGCCACCCGTCCAGCCAGGTCGATTCTCGTTTGACGACGATCCGCGTCGGACCCCACCTCCATGCATCCTGCTCAGAGACATGAACAGAAGTAAGCAAAGTCCGATAAAGAATCGGTTCGAGGAAAGCACCTGCGATCGATCCGATCGACTTTCCGATCCATCTGATCGAGCTTCTCAGCGATGCGCGCCATCTGCGGGGAATTCCCGATCGCCGACGGTTGCAAGCAGCACAACAAGCGGCACGTGTTTCCACAGCCAAAGCTGTAGACGCCATCGATCTGAAGGGAAACGAATCGATTTATATTGAGTTGAATTCGGCCTTCTCCCTCGTACTTCTCCGTTTTCGGTCGGCGACTTCTCGAAGACGTTTATCGATTTTCCATTCCGATGCTTCTTCTCGTTTTCATCCGGCGGTGGAACGGCGCTCTGAAGGAGTTTTCTTTGCATTTACATTCGGACATACATCGAAAGCTAACGTACTTCGCGAGTGCCCCACGAGACTGTGTGCAGGTTGCAGACCGAGTAGATCGTCAGGAGCATGTATGTACAGGGGATCGCGAGGAAATAGAGAACGCCAGGTATGATGCACGTGAACTCAAGCGGGTGGAGACAAGCAGCGATGAAGAAACTGAAAATAAGAACTACCGTAATCCCCAAATAAGCGGCTTTTTCAAAGGCCTACCTCACGATGACGGCGAAGAGGAAAATCGCATGCGGTGAATATATTCCGTCCTTCTTGACCTGCAGCGCCGTGCCAACGATGACAGCCATCATCAAAAGGGCAAACAGGGCGCTAATTATCTCTGCGATTAGATGCTGAAAAGAGAAAACATCTTAAAGTGACGAAAAAGCGTTCTACACTTGAGTGAAGTTGACCTGCGTTTCGAGCTTGCAAGTGAAGCAGACAACCATGAAGAGGAGAACGGGCGCGAGGATAACGATCACCGACCAGTAGGTGTCGAAGAAGAAGGAGATATTGACGGCACCGACGACCATCAAGAAGATGGTGCCAGGACCGAGGACCGAGCTGAGAAGGATCGCCACCTGATAGGCGATATACCAGAGCGAGATGCTATCGTTCAGCTTCACGACACTCTTGTAGTCAGCGAGAAGATCAACGATGTTCGCGATTGTCGATGGCATCCACCGTTTACGTTGCTTGAAGAACTCGTCGAACGTCTGCGGAGCAAACGTGAGTGCGTCTGAAGCAGCGCAGTACTCGACGCGATAACCGCGTTGAAGAAGCAGCGTGCAGAGCCATCGATCTTCGCCTGTAACGGAGAGCAAACTTCAAAGTCGATTCAACAGTTTTTGACAATTCCCACCTTGATCGTATTGAATGCAATCACGAGCTTTCTCCGCCTTCGTCGCATACTTGCGCAAGACATTGTGGTCCATGAGGGCGGCCGAACGAAAGAGTGAGAAGCAGCCAGGTGCGCACAAGACACAGCCGATCATGTGCTCAGAAGCCTTCTGGAACCAATGGCCGATGGCGTACTCGAACTTCTGATACCAGATCATCGGGCCTGCAAACATTCCGAGGGAAACAAGGAGCTTGTTGCTGCCAAACGGTTCACATTAATTGGAAAAAAGCAACACTCCGTCAGCTTCGGATCAGTACCTGAGCCTCGCGGATGAATACGACCACACGCAGCGCCAAGTTTTCGATTCTTCTTCATCAGGTCGACGAGCAGATGAACGGCGTGTGGGAAGAAGTCAACATCGCCGTCGAGTGTTAACACGTAGGTGTTCTCGGCGATGATCTCCTTCCGTTTGACGTCCTCGACGCGCTCCATTAGGTTGTGCCCGAGCAAGTAGTACATGTACATCACCTATTCACAACGAGTATGTCTTCTCTCCATTATATCATGTGATCTAAATCACCTGACTCCAACGTTTGCGCTTCTTGATCTTGTTGCGATCCTTGAGGTGCACTGTTAGCTTGTTCTTTCCAGGAAGTGTCCAGCAGAGTCGACCACCGTAGGGGGTTGAGACCTTCCTTGGAACCTTCAGCATCATCTCGGTTTGATGGACAGCTCTGGAGAAAAGAGAGTTGAAGAATTCTGCAGCTTGCTTTCAAATGAAGCTGTACCCTGCGGCGACGTTCACGACGTCAAGGAGTTGTCGAACGTAAGCGCTCATCACTGGCTCGCCATAGTCGCTGTAGTTGAACGCGTCGTCGAAGAAAATGTGAGCTATATGCGAGCACAGAAGTTCGATTTTTTTATGTAGGTGCATCTGCAGTGTTGTCAGCTTATAATTTTAATTAAATTAAATATAATATAATTAAAATTATATTAAAATATTATTAATTATTATTACTAATATTTAAATTATTAAAAGTATTATTATTAAAATTAAAATTGTTAAAATTATTATTAAAATTAAAATTATTAAAATTATTATTAAAATTATATTGAAACATGACGTCATATTCTCATACCCTCAAATTCATAATAATCGGGGTCGACGATCTTGAGATACTTTTGAGCGTTTCGTCTTGCACATTGGTCGTCGTCGAGCCTACACGACAAGCACTATGAACTGAAGCTTTACAAAGTGCCTAATGTTCGGCTATCAGACTGAGTGTGCCCTAAGTGCAGTGATGGAAACGCGTGCTTCTCAAGTTAACTCGGTACCTAAAGATCGACTTGAGCATGCACAGCATCTCCTGCTTCGTCTCGTGCCACATTGTCGCACACGCATAGATCTTCGTGATATAGTCGGCGTTCTTTGACGTGCTATCGGTGGTCGGCGCCTTCTTCTCACTACCGGCGCCATTTGGTGCACCGTTATTCAAGTCCGACTGTTTCGATTCGGACAGAACACTTGCACGTCCTAAGCTCAGCTCAGCGCGCAGATTTGATATCGTCTCGTACACTCCCGAGTTCGTCCCGTCGTCGCCGTCTAGTTCGATCTCCTGCAATTAAGCAACGCCAACCACTTCACGTTTTTTCACGACTCGAACGAGACGATTAGGCAATGTTTGCGAAACGTAGGCTAGCCCCACTTACGTGACCAAGCTGGCTGGTTCCTCCCACACTACGTAGGTAGGTACCTCAGTTTTAATCTTCGACGTGTCGTCACGTCGTCTGTTCAACGCTAGCGCCTGGTCAGTGAACGCTGCGCTGTACCACGGCAGGACAAACAATCTAGAAGTGGGTGAGAATGCAGCTGACTTCCACGTCATTTGCAACTCAGCTTGCTGACTAACTCGGTTACGCAATGAGGTTGTGGCAGCGATAGGCAGGCACCAAAGCTTTTTGACAGTAGGTTTCTATGTCGTGCATACAGGGTTCCATGAGGACATCCATTAATGACGCCACCTGCCTGGGTGGGTGGGTGGGTCAAGAAATATTGCACAGGAAGTGACGCTACGTGTAAAAGATAGCCTATTTTTATGTGTTAAGGCTAGTGACAATGGTGGATGGATCTAAAATTTTGATTTTTTTAGTGACGTCATTAATGAATGACCCCTATTTGAGAGCAATATGGGAACACGCATGTATGACGTCACATCTGGAGTGTTCGAGTTTATTCACGTAAATTTTGAATTTTAGGGTTCGAATTCGATTCGGGTCAAAAATCAAAAGTTCTTATTTGGGTTCGAACAAAACTCGGCGAAGGGAACGGGAAAGGGCAGAATTATCAAAACTACCACTCACGCACTTGTCGGTATCGGCGAGACGTTCACACTTCGGCATCCAGATGCTCGCAGTGATCCAGAACTGCGAAAGCAGCCAGATAGTCCAGATCCACGTCTGCGGACTCATAAAGAACGCCTGCACAGTGCTCACATCCGCCTTCTCAGCGACCGACACCGCCGATCGATAGCACTGCCAGAACATCTCGTAGGGCAGATAATCTGTCATGTAGCAGACGCTCTTGTTCCGTTGCGAGCAGACAGCGATCAAGCACGCGATGAGTGTCGGCGCGCACGCACTCAACGGGAGGGCGAACGAGAATCTCTGCATCATCACCTTGCACGAGAACTTCGCACACTGATAACAGAGGAAGGCTGCGATCGCCTGAATGATGAAGACCCAGAGGGCATCGTAGGGAGTCGTGTAGAACGCCTTGACGCGGAACTCGTTGTTCACAAACGAGTTCGTAATATCACGTGGCTTTCGATCGTGTAGTGTCGAGTTGGCGTCTCCTGCGGTCGTGGTTGGCTGCTGACGCCAGATGATGACCTTGATGGGCTTGGATCCAAACGGATCAGGCTCGAGGAGTTCGGTGGTCGTCATACGGAGGGAGAGGAAGGCGAAGAGCATGCAGAGATAGAGGAGACACTTCCAGACAGCGACGATGATGTAGGTCTTGGAGCAGACTTGTTTGAGTCCGTCGGCGATGGACGCAAGGGAGCGAATGAAGGGGAAGATGGATTGACGATGAACGAAGTTCTCCCACCATGCGAGGGAGATGAGGAGGAGGGAGACACCGATTGCGCTTGCTGTTGATTCGGAGACGGAACCGGAAATGAACACAGGCCAGGCCCAGAAGCCGCTGGACTGGGCGCCGATCGCGACGATATCGACGACGACGAGAAGGACGGTAATCTTTGTTGGTTTGCGGGAAAGAAGCGTCAACACGGCTGGGATGAAGCAGACGCAGGAGCAGAGCATTGCGCCGGTGACGGAATCGAGATCGGGTAACACTTTGAAGACGAAGAGACCGGTGCCGACTGCGTGGAGGGTTTCCATGATGAAGACCTAGAATCGAAAGTGAAGATGAGATGGAGTCGGTTTGAAGTTGCGAGGCTTACGGCGAAAAATTGGGCGAGTGATGGTCGTTTCACGTTGCGGAAGCAAACGCGGTGGAAACAGCGGATAAAGCAGAGAATCTCGGGCAAGCATAAGCTCAGATAGAGACCCCAGACCCATTTCACAACGTGGCGATTCTCGATGATCACAGTCGCGTTCGTGTAGTAGCCTACAAAAGGTAGCGGGTATTCATGTCGCATGTCGACACCTAATTAATTTAAATTTAATGTTAATTTAATTATAATTTAGCGTTCTTGTTCTGAAAAATTCGACGGAAAAATCCGACAAAAATATGAGGAAATGAAGTGCACTAATATCGTGATTCATATGCTAATAGCTCAGCACGTACCAACACTTCGTAGATTTCCGCAAAGCGTTGCATTCTGGCCACCCAAGCTGATACCGGATGTCATAAAGAGGAAGGTTCCCTTCGCGATGACGGCGGTCGTGAGCAAAAAGATGCCGGCGACGAAGAACGCTGTGACCTTCAGGAGCTGAAGGGCAATATCGATGATAATACTTCTCCGACAGTCGCGATCGCTCCTCGCTGGGAGGAGCTTGAAGACGTCCCACGGCTTTGTCGGTGGATTCATGGAGTTTTTGATCGAATCCGAGCTAAAACGTTCGTTACGTTCGTTACGCGTTCAGAGAAGCAGGAAGGTAGTCGAACGGACACATTTTTGTTACTTTACGGAGGACTGGTTAGGGCGGACGGGCTAAGCAAACACAGCGGAAGCCTCCTAGCTCAGCTGTCGGTCGACATGTCAAGTTGCGTAAGAGTTTGTTGCGTTACATAATGGTCAAACGTAGGCGCCTTGTTTGTTGTCGCGAAGGCGTCGTTGTGTACAACAACTTTTTGCCGACAAAAGCTCGTTCGTGCTTCGTGCCACGTTCTCTCAATTATCGCGTCGACCACTCGAAATTGCTAACACTCAATTCATGTCCGACTATTGTGCACTTTTTTCTCACGTCTCCCACCTTATTTTGGCCTCGCTTACCTCTCGGGATAGTAGATTCCAGCTTTCGAGCGTTTCCCCGCCGAGTTGAACGGCGACGGAGCGGGTTTCTGGTAGTCGCCATTTCTCAGCGGCATTGCACGGACGAAGAACTCGCTTCGATGTTGATTCGACGCTGGTTGATCACCGCTGGGCGTGGGCGCCGGCGACGGAATCGGCGGCAACGGTAGTTGCTGCCGTTGCTGCATTCTAGCTTCTTAGTTTAGTGACTCCATCTCTTTTTTGGTCGACTGATGAAAAGTTTGAGAATCCCGAAAAACTTTTTTGGTCGACGACTGATGAAAAGTTTGAGAATCGAAAAAATTTCTCGCACGACTCGCCTTTACGGAGATTGTTTGCGTCCGAGCGTGCTTCGTCGAGAGGCGACGAAGATCAATGAAACGCACGACTGACAAACGTCTCGTGAAGAAGAGGTGACCGGTCACAAAAGCTTTTGCTCGTTCGTATACTATCTTTCGTCTACTTGAAGGACGTCGTCTTTTCTTCTGCCTCGCCTACACTCCTTCCTTTGACAGTAAGCCTAAACGAGTGGTCATTGCGACCGAAATGAACGAGGCATAGCTTAGAGTCGCGGCTTTCGTCAGCAAAACAAACAAGTAAACAACGTGCGTCAAAAGACGTAAAAAGTTTTACTGCCTCGTCTCGAAGACCTCTTCACCTCCTATGCGGCTTTTATTCTCAAAACAAATAGCATCGGCTGGTGGGTGCGATCCTAGCGTGCAGCTGCTTGTAGAAGTCAAAAATATTAGTTAGGTGACCGACGGTCGTGGTTTCGGCCCGTCGACATCTCGACATGGCTGTCGTCCCCTTGTTGGTGAGAAGTACCTCTCCCAGTGTGGTAGCCACACGATGATGGGTGCAGCCAAGCGGCGATTTAGTTCCGTATCCTTCTACCTGACCATGAAGATTTGAATAGATCTAAGGACATCTCTGCAGACGGATATAGCAAGACGTTTCAGATCGTTCGAAATAACTGCTGTAAAAATTTGAAGTGCCAAAATTTCCGCTGCTTGACCGTACAACACACTAAAACACACTGCTTGACCGTACACACTAAAAAGATAGCGACGATCAGGTCAACTAATATTAGTTTCCTATGTTCCTACGTATCCATCGTTTCTTCAATATGTATATAGCTATGTATATATATGTGTCTATGAACGTTGTTCTCCCAAATGCGTTTTTGGTGTGTGCGAAATAAAGACTTGCATAACCAAGTACGTTTTATTTATATATATTCACTTCGCAACAAACAACAAAACACTGTCATCGGGTCAATCTTACTACCTCTTTTAATGGTTCTTTGGTGTCGAATGTTTGGTTCTTGCATCAACACCGCTGATCGTTTTGCTGACCAAAAGGGAGAATACTTATTTTCACACAAGGTTTGAAATGAACACAGCTTCAGGACATGGGACCGATGGCCCAAGTAGGGATTGAGCAGAGATTTGGTCTCCAGCCCACCTACGTCAGAGCATCGAAAGAGTCCAAAAGAGGTAGAGAAAACTATTGATTTCCGTTGTCGTAACTTTAATAGAGTATACCTTTTGCTCCCGGGGTACGCTATGAATAGCAAAGGTTGCTAACTAATCAGCTTTGAAAATACGCATTTAGAAATTTCTGCCTTTGCATCTGGATAAGTGTAAGGCCGTTTATTGGTTGTGTCCACTGGGATAATATTCCGGTGATAGAACAGTCGTAAATGGAGGAACCAAACACTAGCTTCTTTTTGATATCAACCAACGAGGCAATACGAGCTATTTTAATCCAAACAGTTTGGGAGGAACTTGCATGATGAACCAGCTGTTAGACTAGTGTGGCAAGGACGGTGGTGGAGAACACCCACCGAACACATTGACCGGTTGACTGGACGTGTCGAAACTGGGCCATCCCGATGGAACCTTTTTACACATTTTCTCGCCCGGCTTTTCTGCTCCATCAGGGCATCGATTCTCCCGACTGCAACGGCGCCTGAGGTTTCAAGACGTCGAGGCGCTTGTTTTTCGCCAAGAAGTCGCCAGTCGCGTTGCCACCGCCGATCGCGTAGACAAAGTTTCCTCACGTTGTCGCACCGAGCCGATATCGGGCAGATGTCAAATTCGTGCAACCGTCAAGCAAAAATGTGTTCGATGGGGTTTCGAAGATCTAGATGGATGGACAACAAGACGCGACGCCAGCATCGCCTATGATGAACAAAGAGATCAGCGTCCACCGCTGGCGAGCACAAAGCGCCGTGAACGAACACCGCTACTAGGAAGAGAAGTGGAAGGAGGGAACAACGCACTCCTGGATAAAATAAAAAACACAGAATTTAGCTGGGTTTCATCCGGAAAGCATTGGACGCAGACTCAATCGACGACACAGTGCACAAGAACACTGAGTAATTAAACCTTAAAACTCCCACTCTGCAATTATAAACTGCCGATATGCGCAGCTCTCAAGTGCGTATGCTTATAGCGTCGTGCTTGTATCTGGTTTGCTTTAAAATTAAACGAAGGTAAACCAGGAGGGAAGAACTCATTTTGGGCAGTTGCACGGACACATCGCGTTGTCACCGCACCACCAACATGGAATGCAACGTGATGCGAGCGCAAGAAAGTACATGTCTAAAACAAGAGCTTTTAATTTTAACGTTTCAACGAATACTGACGTAATTGCCACGTCGAGCACATGAAGCGATATCTCACTGTGGATAGAAGCAGCCAGTGTGTGTACATACATGCGTGTACGTACTAAGTATGCGTCGTAAGTTTTCTCGATCAGCTAAAACTTCCGCGACTACGAGAGAAGGACGCAACCCACAGTTACTATCCATAATTTGTTCCATCGTGCCGGGAGCGCGCAGCGCGTACAAAAGGATAGCTGTATGGTTAAACGAAACCCTACTCAAAAACCTCAATTTTTCTGACAGTTCCACACCTTGAGGAAATCGATGGGTTGAGGCGTTCAAAACCTACGGCGCAGAACGTGTTAAAGGAAAATGCTATTACTTATTGATCACTCGATAGATTAGCGCGTTGGATACAAACACAATTCACCAACTGGCATTCGCAAAACAAACTTTCAACTTTAAAAGCCCGCCATGTTGAAAACACGTTTCTAGAAACTTTAGAGCAAGTGCGGCGAAGATATGCATTAAAGCAAGATCGGTGTTAGATGTTTGCCATGTTGCATTGGCGGTGCCTTTCCTGCGTAAATCTAACTCTGTTTTGTTCCGTTGGCTAAGCTGTTCTAGCAAAAACACGGAATTAGTGCGGAATCTCGTTAGAGGGGCACGAGCCGATTCAGTAGAAGTCCTTTGTTTTACCGTGGTTTCAAGATGTCTGAAGCAACGACTGAGACGACTGCACCGGACATTAGCGCTACCGCGTCAGCAACAGAAACTCAAGTCCTTCCAGCAGCTAGCACCAACGATTTCAGTGCCGCCGAACCTTCGAACTCTGCGAACGGCGCTAGCTTGACGGAGCCTGCAACGTTCGCGAGTGCTGGCCCCGTTTATATCGTCGTACAGCACAGCGACGGCGATGATCAGCCCATCGAGGTTCCGTGCGACGGTGCAGATGGAAGTCTCTCACTTGAGATTCTCAATATCGAATTTCCGACTGCACGTGGTCTCAAATATCGGTGCGTACAGACACTAAGGGCGAATTTTCGAGGCGTTATTCTTTGCTCTCATCGTTTTCCATGTCACTGTAGCAATCCAGAAACTGGCACCTGGCGTCTTATTGCCCCAATCCAAGGCGTAATGCACCCGCCGCCGGGCGGATGGGAGAGCATTCCTACCTACGTTGCTTGTCTACCCGCAACCGAAACGCTCCCGCATCTTGCCGGCGCAGGTAAACGAACCTTTTTACTTCAATACTCAGAATATTTATGGATTTATCGATTTTTGCAGCCGCTACAAAACGTCCGTTGCTGGACGCCGCTGGTGCGGAACCACCGGCGAAGGCGTTTGCCGGCGGCGTTGATTTCTCTGACTATCAGGCGCCGATGGGCGGTCAGTATCCGCCGTCACAGCCGCCGATGCGCATGTTCCGCGGTGGTCCCTCGATGTCAATGATGCGCGGCGCAGGCCGAGCGTTCTTTCGCCCACGGGGTGTCGCCGGCGCCCCACTGCACCCACACACCATGCGTGGAGGACCGCCACGCGTTTTCGCTCCTCGTGGACTTGGCATCGGTGCTCCGCTAGGCGTGCGCGGCACCGGTCCCAGAGGCGCTGCTCAACGAGGCGCAAGACAAGCGGCTCCACCAACGGTACGTACTGTACGTGCACATGCTATTGTACTTTGTCACGTGACATTCTACTCGTTGTTTTTATTGAACGAATTATCGCACTCTTTATGTACGTGCAGGCCCAGTCCGAGTATTGCGCCGTCTGCAACTGTACGATGAACAGTCATCAACAAGCGGTCGGACACTTCGCGGGAAAGAAACACGCTGAGAACGTCGCCAAACGTGGTGCGGGCAATTTCATAGTCTCCCCTTCCCGGTTCTGCATGTTTCGAATGTTTTTCTTACTAGGTGGTGGACCCGTTAGCGCCAATTCGATGCCCATTGGTGGTGCCGTTGCGGCGTCTGCGCAAATGGCCGACTACGCGACGGACGGTCCACCGGTCGGTGTGCCCGCTGTTTCGATGTATCCGCAAGGGTAATGAACGGGCCTTTTAGGTCTATATTTATAAAGGAAAAAGTTTTTCCGAATATTCCAACTCGTTTGGAAAAATCGGACTGGCGAGGGAGAGAAGACCGGGTTTTTGATGGTTTAATACTTATTTTGCCGATCGCCGATATTTTCTGCTTTTACTTTTTAAGTTACGTCATGTGACTTCAACATTCCGTGGTATGTCACGTGATTTAATCGATTAGCTTTGCTTGCAAGGTTGTCCTTTACCAATCGGGCTTTTTAGTGGAGTTAAAAAGCTGGCTGAAAGTGTGGGTGATTCTACCACTAAAATTAACTCTTGCACAAAAATGTTTTCTGTGTTTTCTCTGCAGACTGGACTAATTTTAGAAGCAGAGAACGCATGGGAAACACTTTTGTGCAAGAGCTAATTTGGTGTAGAATCACTACCCGGCTTTTTAACTAGGAGCTGAAAAGCGATTGTAAAGGAGAACGAAAGCGATCGATTGATCGGCTGTAAAATGCCCATTGACTTATCTTGTTTAGCTCGCCACTTCTTGCGACTCCGAAACTCGGCACCGGCTATACCGTGACGGGCTATCAGAGCTTGTGACGTTACGATCGATTGATTATCGATCGATTGACTCAGGTCTGATCGCCTCTCGTTGCTTGAATCAACACTATTCAACAGCGTGGACGAGCAGATCGACCGTTAGCTCGATCTGACGTGTCGCTTGCAATTAGCAAGTCTATATTCAAGCAAGCATATGTTAACGTATTTGACCGTCAATTTTTTGTTCGTGGTAGATAGAATGGTTGGAATGTGTACACGTCATGATGGACGAGTTTGGGACTTTTTCTGTTCAGGCCATGGTTCGCACCAATCGATACCATGTGTGTGCTTGCTCGTGAATATCATATCTGTATGTCGAATTGATAAATAATCGATAGTTGGGCGTTTTCAGCCTTTTCTTTTGGCACTAAATTTGTCGGCTGAGTTGTTCGAACGCTTCGCTGAAACAGACTATCGATTGGATTATCAATTTTATTATGAGTATACTGCATGGTGTACAGTATATAAACTTGGATTTTCTGTCCGTGTGAGAAGTTCTTAAGTTATCGATTGGTAAACGCTAAGTATTAGCTGGATCGATAGATCGAGCGACTTCAACGCACGGCCTGTGCTATCGTGTGTCCCTTTCGTCGGTATCGGATTACGTAGATTTTATCCAAGTGCGCTCTGCATGCGCATAGAAGTAAGGTTGATGGTTAAAATTTGCAGTCAAAATAGCTACTCATCTATGGGACATGCGATAGTTTGAAAAGTTTCGATTCTCCTGTTTGTACGATGCGTTAATGGATGCTTCCTGTAATTACAGAATCGCAGCGGGGAGCTGACGACAGTCTGACGAGACGTAAGTTTTCGCACACCACGTCGTTGCTGAAAGTGAACTCATCGGTCATTTCACTTGATCGTTATGCCTCTGGCGAGAACTGCTACTTTCTAGTGAATATGCTCAATAAACTCTATCGTCACTGTGATCTATATATTTTTTGTTTTGTTTTTGTTGCTTCATTCATTATGTTGTGGTTTTAAAAAGTGGGAGTAAGTTTATACTGATATTAGCATGGTCATGTGCTAGGCTTGTGGCGGTCGTCTCAACCAAGTGGCACAGGGCTCACCAATCTTGGCACCGGGTGCCAAATTTGGCACCGATCGACCCCTCAGGTTTCGAAAATTTGTGTACATTTAGTTCGCTCGAAATGTACACACTTTAATGTCAGATTTGTTCACAGAAACAGTTTTTTGACCATGTAAGCCCACATCCACTCACAGTGAGCGTGCGGAATCATTGCACTACTTTAAAATTAATACTATTTAAAATGCTCACAAGTCGCTACACACCGGGCGCATCCACAACAGCTCGAAGTGGGGGCCTTTCATAAAAGATATCCTGCCCGAAGGGGGCTCGGGGTGGGCCTGGCTTTGCGGACATTACGTTAACTTTAACACGTGGAGATAGGCAGCTTTTGCGCACAAGGTGAAAAATTCAAAATTTTCTCGGACGTCTTTCGTGGAAAGCCCCGTGGCATTTCTACAGTTCCGTTGGAAAACAACAAACAAAATACACTGAAATGCGTTTTCACAGCACTTTTCGACATGATAAACATTGAAAGCTTTCGAGCTGTGACTGCCACTGACAGTTAACCGCGCTGGATGTGGGAAGACAGGCAGAAAACATCCTATTCGAGGAAATCAAAGTCCACCGCAACATCGAACAAGTGGACAGCAATGTAAACGGTGATTCTGCTTCTTGTCCTCAGCGCCATAGCTACCCTGTTTCAAGCCTGTGACAACAGCGTTTCTTGTAGAAGGGTGACAGGCATAACATTGACACCCCAAAAATTCTAACCTGCTTCACAAAAGGCAACAAGGGTGAATTTGGACATCCCGAAATCTGCATTTGACACCCCAAGAAAAGCTTTCTACTAGAGTCGATGCATGACAAACAGGTAAAACGGAGCAAATGTTCCAGATGTGCAGTACTTTGTGTCCGCGTTGCTTTATGTAGGCCGAGTATATCAAGCAAGTCAACGCAATGAACGACCAGTGCAAAATCACCCCTTCCAACGACAAGACGCATCGTTTTGATGCGCTAGGTTATAACTGGTGCGACTCCGGAGCCGATAATAAGAAGTGTGCCAAGTATTGCAAGAAGAGGAGGCTAGGGGATACGGGCTGCCGTCAAAAGGACTTGGACACGAGGGAGGCTGGTATATTTCTGAGACGCGTTTTCTTTGACTCGTCGAACACGAGTTTCCTCTTGCTTGCATGCAAGCACAAAACTCATTTTTTAACCCATTTCTTTGTCTCGGTGGCGCACGCCAACGCTGTTGCGTAGCAAGAAAAAAGAAAGGGTTATAGTGGTTGGTCAGTGTCCGTCCGTCCGAGAAATTTGTCCGGGGCACTGACGCAATGTGCAAGCGCGGTAACTTGTGTTTCGCATCTATGCAACAGTACTCATACATGTGTGCAAATCTTTGAATGCCACGCCAAATCCGTTTGCTAATGTCATCTAGCTAGAATTCACTTTGTGATGACAAATCATGGGCGTGTCCTACCATGGTAGAGATTTCACTTTCTCCCGTAGTTTTCTCTTTTCTCCGGAGAAATCTCCTTTCGTGTTCTACAGGTGGGTG
>JAQGBB010000540.1:0-18312 GCA_034691745.1 Prismatolaimus dolichurus
ACTACAGTACAGTACAGTGCAAATACACTGTATTCTCACCGGATTTCTAACGAAGGCAAGTGAGGCAAAAAGTCGTTTCCAACAAAGAAGCAAAGTAAAACCCAATCATCGATCGCCCTCTGAAAACAAATTGAAAAGAAACCCCACATTGTTAATTTATAATTATATCTAACGCACGTGTTCTTAATCCCTCGCACAAAACGTACCTCAAAATCAAACGGCCCAAAGGGTAAATTCTCCATTCGCAATTCTCGCGAGAGGTATTCACGCAATACGGGTAATCGCAAGAAGATGAAATTCTTCGATCGATAGAGTGGTTCATCCTGAAAATAAATCGATATTTTTAGAAGAAATGAAGAAAAAATGAACAGTGCAAAGGCCGACTCACATTTGTGCCCGGATCACGTGCAAGACCCATGCATTCCTTCAATTCATGACCTGGGAAATACCACTTTTCATTGAAAGAAAGTTGATGAAACTACAGAACACGTAGGATGTCTCACCAAATTGACCGCACAGTTCGCACGGTTTCTCATGATATGGAATGAATTCTTCCCGAATGATAGTAAAATTCGGTTCATGTGTCGCAAGACCGAGCATGATTAGATCAGCTGAAAGGTTTGAATCAATCAAGATCAGTAGATGATCGCCGTCCTTCGCCGACCTACCGTCAGCACCGCACAGACAGTGATGGGTGTTCGGATCGTGTCCGGGACTGGCTAAAAAGGCTCGAATCGATTATCTCAACTTTATGCACATCGCTGCACAAAAAGCTCTATGTATACTAACGATATGAACAACATTCGATTACAAAGCAAACACAAGCGAAAGAAATTGAACGAACCCCGCTGTTTGCGAATATAGTCCATGATTTTATGCTCCCCCTCTCCGGGCACATTCGCATCGGATAGGATGACCTCAAATGGAAAAACTTGTAAAAATACTCTACTCAACAATGGTTACACACCTGAATGTTGCGCCAACCGGGATCGAAGTTGAGTCTGTCATGAACATAGTAGCGCAAACACTCGGCTAATCGTTGCATAAAGGGAGTTCCCTGAAAACCCAATACATGCCTGACACTGCAACTTAGATTGAGAAGAATACTTACGGGAGTAATGCAATTACTATCGAAATACTCGTCTGCTCGTTTCGCTGGGGGAACGGGAATGCCTTTTGCTGATAACTCTGCACGAACTCGCTCGATGGCAGCGACGCGGTCGGAACCGTCTTTCGACGCGCGGAATCGTCGGGAACGTTGTTGATTCATTTTAGCACGTGGTGCCTAGAAAGGGTTGTTCTACAGGTGGAGTTTGGATCTTTTCGTATAAACAACAGAAGGCTAGTATAAGTTACTCTGGGACTTGTGTAATGAACGAGAAGAATAAGGCAAGTCGATACTATTAGGTATAATTATACTAGTTGGTCTACATTCTTTAACAACAGTCTTGTGATGGAAAACAACGTACAACGCCGTCGATCGCCATGTAGAGGAGACGACGCGGTCGAACAATAGCGAAAATGCGATCGATGTATTCGAAGATCAATATCATCATTTCGTCTTCATTTTTAGGCTCAGGTCTGAAACTCATAAATAACACAGTAGATACAGACAAATTGCGATGTACAATTCTGAGTGCACGTCGAAGCGCCTACTCTGTGGCTCAGTAAACGCAAATTTATAAAGCAAAATCCACGCCAAAAACCATTCGAACACTTTTCAAGACTACGGGTTTTGTTTTGAAGTTCTAATGCTCTCTGCTCTCTTTTCGATGACCAGTATAAAAAACTGCATCAATTTAGGCTTACCTATCCTCCGGATGACAACACGGATGAATAATTCCATTCATGTCGAGGTACAAATTGTCGAATTCGATTCCATTCGGATTTGGCTGGCTCGTATCGATTGGAACTTTCTCTCCGCCAACTTTCTGCACCTACAATACAAACGGGGTCTAGCTAATGCACTTTCGCACCACAAAGCGAACTCGTTATTTGTATAACTTGACCAAAATAACTAAACAGTAGACATTATAATGCTCTAGTATTTAAAGATGCGTCGCATTTGAAAATTACCTGTTCTTCTGTGCAGTATACGACTATTTTCGGACATTTTTGATGTCCAGTTAACCAACGAAAGAACGACGGAACTCCCATCTTTACAAAATCTGTTGGTTTTTCGTTTCTCCAACGAATGTGAAGAATAGCATACGAGCAGCAAGTCGATTTTCTAGAGGTTACAATCCAGTGGCCGCTTGATTTCACACACAATCCCGTTCTTGTAGTACTTACCCTCTTTGTCTCTTTTGTTATCGATACTCAAAACTGATGTGACATAAGAGCATTCACCTGTAACTTTATAAAAATTTATCGTAATCACCTGCCAGCGCCATAAGAATTTAGCGCATTCAAGCAAGTAAAACATGAGAACAGCCATGTTGTGCAGTCCAAACATATGTGTAAAAATAGAGCGCGGCCATGCCAATTCTTATACCAATCCCAGGCGGAAAAATAAAGTTACAGATAAATTCAAGTAAAAACTAATTTCTATGGCGAGGCAGATGCTTCAAACTTTACGTTTTTCATTTTTTGTACGAGGAACAAAAATTTAAAAAATTTTACCAGGTTTTTGTTTCAGATTGAGGAATTGCGTTTCACAAAAAATGAAAGAAATTAACGAGAAATTTTGCTTTAAAATTTATTGTCATTTTTTCTGCAACAAAATTCCTCGTACTTTTTTATTTTTTATTTATGAAACAAAATTTCTCGTACTTTTTTCATTTGTGAAAAAAATTATTCCTTTGTGAAACGCAGCTCCTCAATCTGAAACATAACCTCCAAAATTTTTTAATTTTAGAAACACAGGATCGTAGTTACAAGTGCATTACGGCTTTATTTAGGGCCTGTATTTGCGGGCCGTATTTACGGGCTGAATGAGGATACCGTTGTCCGTATACGCGTGAGGCACTGGCTACGATGGGTCCGGTAAATACGGGCGAAAAATGGCCGCAATGCGCTTGTAACTACGATCGACAATTTCTCGTACAAAAAATAAGAAAACGTAAAAAATTGAAACATCTGCCTCGCCGTAGTGTTGGGTTGTGTGTTAGAACCTGTCGGATTAGGAAATCCGCGCCGGATTTCCGACAATGTGCAACACAAATCCTGGGTCCTTAGTTCGACAGGTCCTAACACACACCCATAGCCCACCATTAGCTATATTTAGAGCCTTATTTAATGACGCTCTTGAGGGTAAATATTTCTGTATCTCTCCCTTTCCCGACCGTAAATAACGCCGTTAAATAAAGACCTTAAAGCCGAAGAGAAGCATGTTATAGAATTGGCTCTGGATTTTTTTCAAAATCAATGCCGACTAGATAGACAACTTGTGGCTTGCGACTTTTCGGAGAGGTGCTCCAGGCGGGCAGGCGAATGTTCGGAAATTCACTGTGGCTACAACTTTTTCTCTATCGATAGCAAGCCTGAGAGATTACGGTTGTGACTCAACAACGGTGTTGTCTGCGCTACCAACCGGCCATTGGGCTTTTCGACATTTGGGCACTTGGCCATTTTTTTGCACTGAAAAAGCCCAATGGCCAGTTGGGCAGTGCAGTCAACATCGTTGTTGCATTTTTTGTTCTTCACTACGGCGTTTGAACTCAGCGATTGTTATCGATAGGAGAAAAGCTGTAGCCACAGGAAACTTTCACGGCCGCTCCTGGCCGCTAGGATTTTTGCAAATTTTTTTCAACATTTTTCTAAACTTTTTCTCGATTTTAGAGATGTTTTGGAACAATTTTTTCTGCGATATTTTTTTCGTGCCTATACATGGCTCTCTTCGGCTTTAAAGCACGCGTCATAATGTTTATCATATTTTCTGACTGAAAATTTGAAACGTTTGCGACTATTTTTGATCGGGGATCCCAGGGAAAGTCCACTTCCCAGGGATTTAGCATCTCTACCATCTAATTGGCCAACACCATGGCGGAAGCACAATCAAGTAATCTTCAATTCTTTTTTGTTCTCGCCCCGCTTCCATTGCGGTGTAAATCTTTTTCGAATTTTTCCTAGTCCGAAAAACTCTCCGGTTTCAGTTTCCGCATAAAAACGAGGACAACTGGAGCTTTTTATCCCTTTTACGCAAAAGCAACATTTTCCTGAACTTTTTTTCCTTTCAGAACGATTTACGTGCCCGAACATTTATTTCGGCCTTGCAAGCAAGTACTAAGTGGTTGGACAGGTTCAACGCTCAAAAAGTTTGCTTTTTCGATTGATTGCCCGTCGGCCCCTCTAATTTCTGGTTTCCGAACGACTCTGTCAATTATGGAGTCTTGCTGATCGAAAAAAGGCTGACTATTTATATCCGCAAAAATTTTCTTTGGTCACCCAACCGCACGCACATTCGTCTGGACACGTAAATGGTGGGCTGGCACTGCAGGGTGACCAGATGCACTCTTTTGGCGAGTACAGTACTCTTTTTCGGGACCCGACATGAAGAAAAATTGTCTATCAAAATGGTGTCAGATTGGTTTTTTCCTAGGTTTACGTGTTAAATGTACTACTTTGTACTCGTTTCTGACCGCTGACATCTGGCCACCCTGGCTGGCAGCCCGTCCTGCATGCCCTCTTCACTGTACGTCAGCTTCCTCGCTTCAGCCTATTTAGACTAGTCCACTTCTGATGTGTTACCGTAATCTATGCCACCGCTCATCTGACCACCAGCACGACTCGCGACGCGCGTGTTCGCTGGGTCGTTGTTGTACTTGTAGCAGTTGCCCATCGTCGAGTCTTGGTAAAGCGTAAAGTCGCTTGTCCTAAGAAAGTTCGAGAGTTTACAAGTATAGGACGTCCCGATTTCGGGCAGGGCGAAAATTGCCGTTATGAGTAGAAGAGAGCCGATGTTTATTGCATCATCTCGAGGCTAGCATTTATAAGAGGAATTATGTTATAAGAAGTGATGTATCCCCAAAATTGGATCCCCAAAATCAACTTCTTGCGTGACGTCATATTTTGACGGCCCCATATCTAAAGGTCAATGCATATCGGTCTCACTATGACCCACATGTTGCACGGTATTCCGTTGTACGTGCAGTAAGTGACCAGCTGTGTTAGCGGTTGGCCGAGCGTGTACTGGACGGCCGGTCCACCCGGGATCGTCGTTATGAGGTAGGCAAAAATCTCTTGCAGCAGCGAGTTCGTGAAGTACGCCGTGCTTGTCTTAAAAGGTTCTTTGTTAGTAATGGGGACGTTCACAACTGACGTCAGCTCTGGGGAGGGATGAGGGTGGGCAAAAGCTGACGATTTCTGACGAGGTGGATGGGTCGGGTCAAAACTGACGTCAGTTTACAAAAGGGCTACTGGACATAGAAAAAAACTCTGACCAAACCCTTCATCGAGAGTGAAAAAATCGCAGCAAAAAATTCTCTGCCGACCGCAATCGTGTACACGATCAGCACGCGCTACCAACATGTATTTTTCATTTTTTTCAGCGACAGTTTCCTGGTTCTAGCATGCAGAAATTCAGCGAAATTTGAACTTTTGACGTCACCTTTCTGTCATGGGAAGGGGGTCGGACCAAAACTGACGTCAGCTGGGAGAGGGAGTCTGGTTGAAACTGACGATAGCTGACATGGGGGAATGGTCGGAAAATTCAAAAATTATGCTGACGTCGGTTGCGAACGTCCCCTTAATCTGGTCCGATGGAGGAGAACGTTTCGTTCTTCACCTGGTTGCCTAGCACGCCGATGACGTAGGGCGGGAGATAGTAGCAGTAGGGAATCGTCCCCGAGTCCCAGTTGCTCGTCGTCTGGTTGCATGTATCAGAGTAGACGCCCATGAGCACGAACTGCGAGGTGTCGTTGCACGCCCACGTGGCCGTCGTGTTCCCGACCCGCGACGACGACGAGTAGGTCGCGATCGGGTAGGCCATCGGCGAGCCGGCGACGGGAAAGTAGCCATTCGCTGCAGCGCTTGCTGTAGCTCCGCCTTGGGTGACGTTGATGTTGACGTCGTCACAGGCAACTAGTAAATGAAGTTTCTGCAGAGAACGTCCGAGCGTTCACAATTCTTTGCAGACTGCTACTTGCGCAATTCGGTGGCGTCCATGGCGATTGAGGTGTCCACTGGTTGGAGCACGATTGACCCCAGGAGCAGCAGCCGCCATCCTCGCAATTGCCGGTGCACACCTGAACGCAGACGACGCTGCACGTGAGCTGAATCGGGAGCGCACTCGTTGGAACGGCGAGCGCGTAACCCGGGAAGCAGCTGAAGTTTGCGACCGAGCCGACTTCTTGAAAGGCCGACGTGTAGCTAACGGAACCACACGACCTCCGACATCGAACCGATAGGAAGTAGGGCGGAACCAGAGACGCCACCGTACCAGTTGTAAGGACCGCACGATGCTACAACGTACAAAGTGTGCTCGAAGCTAGCTGGGAGCCAATATCTTAACTACTAAATCGGCGAAGCCGAACAGCATCCTGCCATTTAATAAACATAAGGAAAAACTTAGCCATATTCTGGAAAACCTTGGAACATAGTGTACTATGATACTCAGGACGTCCGCTAACTTTGATTTTTCGAGTGGGGAACAGTGGGAGGGGGAGTAAGGGAATTCATGTTTTACCACTTAGTCATCCTTTGTATACGTGCTGCGCGCTCCTGGCAGGATGCAAAAATAGAGCTGACATAACAATGAAAGCAAAATGCACTCATAAATTTAAAAATTTTTTAAACTGCTTAATTATTACGATAATAAACTGAGATATTTTTGAAAATAAATTTTACAAAAAACTAGCACTGTCCGCGAATGCAAAAACCACAACTCGGAAGTGGTCGTTTTGAGAAAAACGGGCTTGTAATAAAAACAGTTTGCATGTTCTGTGGCGCAAAAACGTTTCTGTCAATCGCAATAGCCAACTCTGCTGCCAGCTGATCAAAACCGTTCTTTGCTGGAACACTACCGACCCACATCTAAGATATGTGTTTTTTGCATTCGCGGACAGCACCTCAGCGTTTCCCGTAGACTTTATTTTTCGTATTGCCATCATGAAAGTCCGAGGTGCTATGCGTAAAACATAGGACACACGAAAGGACAGCATTTGTGATAAAGAATGATGTCCTCTTCAAGCGAGAAGTTGTTATTATTTTTTGATAATTTTCAGCAAGCGAAGCGAGACGACGAAAATTTTTATCGACAACTGTCTAAAAACTTCGACGTTTATAGCTTTGCACAGTCTGCATATAATCTAGCTGTTGGGTTATTTTTCTTCTTAGCGATCCCAAAATTCTGAGGGGCCATCTGAAAAATCCGAGGAGCCATGGCAGCCCGTGGCCCCGCGCTACTTGAAATACTGTACTTAATGTGCCCTTTTGCACCGGCGAAAAACAACGGTAAGCGCAGCGAGTTCTAATATATCGAACCGATATTCCCTCTCTATTTGATTCCAGCCTTTTCGCGATCCAATTTCCGATTTTTTTGTCTTGATTGCGACGTCTTTCTTACACTACATGAAAATCCGCAACTTTTTCTCGGCGATTTCTTGCAGCTGTACAAAAGTTACTGTTTTGCAAGTAGAAGGCGCGTTATGTTGTCAAATGTCTTTTTGTTCGCGGTTTTTCGTTTGGATTATGAAAATTGCTTACTTTCATACGTTTTTACGTGTTAAATTATGCAAAACTTGGGATTTTTAATCTCGAAAACCGATTTTGTTCATCTTGGTGTCAAAAGCTTGCAAATCTGTTAAAAATACAAAATTAAAAAATCGGTATTAAATTTGAGCTTGTATACTGGCTACCCGAGCCTCTCAGAATGTTATGCTTTATCGTTACTGCGTTGCATCGCACCGTAGCAAGACGGCATCATGAGCTGTCCTTGCGCGTTGAGCGGGTTGCTTGCGCTTGGGATCCACGCCGTTCCGTTGCACGTCGCGGTGCCCGAGGGCACGGTGCCGGCTGGGCACGTGATCGAGAGGATGCTTCCGTTCGAGCGTTGTCCGTAGTCGGGCGTTGTGAACACAACCGTACTTGGTTGCGACTGATACTGTGCTTCCGTAAACAACTGCTGAGGTGTTACGCTCGTACACTGCGCTAAAATTGAGACAATCAAACTGTTGCGCACACCAGTCCTGTGGCCAGTTTGCTTCAAATTTCGGAACGTGTTTTCTCAAGACTGGCTGAACTTGCAGCGGCTTTCAATGTGTCAAAACATTGGCCGCAATCTGGTTGTTATTTTTGCATCCTGCCTGAAGCGCGCAGCGCGTAAGCAAAGGAGGCTTACTGGTCATTCTGAAAAAATCCCTCAGCCTCCCCCAAATCTTCCCAACTCCCCCTGCGGAAGAAAGTTAGCGGACGACGTGAACAGTACAGACGTACAATTGGCAAAGTCGGCATAATTACCAGCGAAGAAAGAACACAGCGTGAAGAGACGGAGAGATTTTTGCATCCTGTCAAGCGAACGAAGTGAGCCACAACAAGGATGTAACTGGTCAGGCGGCCGTTTTCCCCCTCTTTTCCCCTCGAAAAATTACAAATCGCTGAACGTTTCACCACGGCAGAAAATTGCAATGCACGTTTTGTTTTCTTTTTTCGGCAGGATGCCCTTCGGCTTCGCCGATTTACTTGTGGCATACTGGAGTGCGCTTCACGCACAGCCAATTTAAAAGAAAACCGATTCTGAATTTTGAGAAAGCCGACCACCGCACAGAGATTTCTGGCGCGCGTGCTAGATTGAAATTGAAGAAAGAGAACATTGTTTTGGCATAATGCCGTTTTCGGCCACGCCATGCCCCTTCTCAGTCCAACGGTGACGTCATACATGTAGCTACCCCTCTCTAGACGTACGCGAGCACTGTGGAATGTTCGTCCAGTTTCCGTTGATGCACTGCGCTCGCAGATCCACCTGTACACCCGTGAGAACGTTGCCAACGCCGCACGTCACATTCGCGTAGGTGTCGTGCGGGTAGTAGGTGCCCGCTGTTACACCCGGTGGATTCGTGTCTGCCGGCGAGTTCACCGACGCGTTGTTGTAGACGTACGTGGCGCCATTCGGGACCACGAGTGGTGAGCATGGATCTAAGAACAAGATTCTGGAAAGAAGAAGAAGGATGGGTGCAGCACGCTTACAATGGCAGAACGGGGTTATTGGAGGCCACGTCGTTCCTACTACGACCCAGTTGCCGCCGTAGCACTGGAGCGGCGAAGGCGCGTTCGGCACGAATCCGTAGTTGCACTGCCACGACATGTTCGTGTAGGTGAAGAGGACTTGCGCAGCGGCCGTGGTAGTCCTCGTCGTTGACGTTGATGTTGTCGACGTCGAGTGCAACGTCGTTATGCTGGTCGTTGGTGTCGAGGTTGTCGTCGCTGCATCGGCCGTGTAGTAGTTCACCTTGCCGTTTGCAATGGTGTTCGTAAGGTCGGTGCAGGGACCTATAGAAAAAGGGCGTCGGCTGTGTCCACGAATGGGTTCATATTTTGATGCTTACCGAGGCACGTGCTGCTACCCAGCCAACCGGTCCACTTGGTCGCCAGGCAGGCGGCAATCTCAGGATTAGGCGTCGGGTTGAGATCGGGATACGGGCATGTAAACGTTGTCGTACCGACTGCCTGGGTTTGGTATGGACAGCTGAGGGTCGAGCGATGGATTCCCTGCGGGTAGAGCCAGCGTGTAACTGTAGGTCGTGGTCGACGTTCCGGGAGTTGAGGAAGCCTCGCCGTTTGAGCCTTGAGTGTAGGTTCCAATCCACGCACAAGCATCTGTTCGCATTACGGTACGAGGCTTTATTTACACACTTCGGCTGCTGCAAAGTGGGGCCACGCGGGTCGACAGACAGCTAGAGATTAAGTTCGGGTCACTTTTTAGGGTTCGGGTTCGGCTCCATAGGGTTCGGGTTAAAGTTCCGTTATAAATTTTACAAGTTTTATACAAATTTAATGTCGCGAGCGAAGCGATCGGAAAAAATTGCGATACTTTTCTGAAAATACATGCCGCGGGCGAAGTGAACAGTGAAATTTTTTGACTTTTCTGCCGAAATCCTAAGAAGAAACCGGCCCAAAAACCTTTCAATGTTCGGCACCTCGGGTTCGCGTCAAAATTTAGTGTTCGGCCCAAACCCAGCCTCTACACACAGCACACGCTGATGCGATCATTATGCGGAGTTATCGTATTTCTCCACTTATAGCCCTGGGGGGCATAACCTGATTGTAGCCATTTTTAACAAAAAATTTGTTTCCATTGTGTGCCCCAGCCATTTATAGCCCCGGGGGCAAAAAATGGCGATAACAGTGGACAGTGTGGCATCGAGAAGTGGAGACACGTATCGTATTTGCCGCTTGGAGACAACGATTTTACTGTTTAGAATTTCTTCTATAAATAATTGCAGAAGAAGTTGCAAATTTTGAATTATGGAGCCTTGTTAAAAAGAGAATTGTTACAGAAAAATTTAGAAAGTTCACGTGGTATTTTTGACAAAAACATTACTATTAAAATCGCTACTTGAAGAACGACTGGTTGTGCGACGTAACCTCCTGCGCTGAATGTTTGCTTCTTGTAAGCTTCTAGTCTTCAAATGGTATGCTGATTTTGGTCAAAATACGTATGCTGACCCCAATCCTGGCGTCATTAAGTAACATGCCCAAAAAGGAAGTATGCTACACCCCAATTTTGGGGTGTTCTCCAAATATGGTCAAAATTTGGAAGTATGCTGACCCCGATTTTGGAGTTTTAAATCCAAACAAGGTTTGCCGCATAAGACATACTAGAAATATATGTAAACCTGCCACCCACCAAGTTAAGAAACAGATAGGGCATCACGTGTTGCGAATCACGTGACGATCTACCCCAGCGTGCGAAAAATTTATGTAGAGATGCTTTATTTTGCGTCTGGATATGAAAATTTGACGACTCTAGCTTGAAAAATAGGCTGGACATACTTGCTGATATTCGGCCAACTGGTCTGTGGTATAAATACATGGGACCCCAAAATTGGGGTGGAGAGTACAAGTTTTCCATTGACCGGTTGGTTTTACAAGTTTGCATTTGCATGAAGATTCGTCGAGTAACACTAATGTGGAGAAAGGCGAAATCTCCGGTTTTCCTATTTCGCCGGCGAAAACTCCAGTGATTTCGCCATTTCGCCGGGGAAAAAGCCGGCGATTTCTCCACATTTGTGTTACTCGACGATTTTACAAGTTTAATGAAAAAGTAGAAATGCGCTTTCTTCCACAAGTATGCTATAAAGCTCTATAGCGCTTATTTTTAGCGTTATCGTTTTACAAGGTATAACGGTTGACGTAGGCTCACCCCAAATTTGGGGTGTAGCATACCCTTTGAAGGCTAGCAGCAGTTGCATTCTAACAGCACGAATAGGCAGGCGAACGGTAACGCTAGATACGCTTGTTCGCTGCTAAAATTTTGCCAGCGACCTCAGAGTTCAATGTGCGCTTGTGACCAGAAAAACAATGATCGATGAAAGGAAACAGGTCGACTTGCGTAGTGTGAACGGCAGAAAAAACTTTTCACCAAAGTATGTCCTCCGTGACATTTATAGCTCCCGGGGGGCAGAATCAGGGGGACTAAATGGGGAACAGTACGGAAAGATAACAACTGGTGAGAATATATTCTCTATCAGAACAGCAGCGAAAACAGAATATCCGAACGTGAGAGCCCGAAATGCAGTAGCCGCGCTTTGCCTTGGCGAAGAACGCACTACACGTCCACATGTCAGCATTGGAGGCTATGCCTTCTAACTAGCAGGCTACGAGTTTTAAGCAAAATCTTAAATCGATCGATGCCCTAATTTTATCTCCTTTTGTCCTCGGAAATTGATCCGCTTTTCTACCAGTTTAAAAACTACTTTTAGCAGAAAATCGGTGGCCCTCTGAGCGAACGACGTCGACTTCTTTCGGGGTGGCATCCTGGAGCATTCCCGGCGATGGGGGATTGAAAAAATCCCCCGGGATTGGTTTTTTCAAGAAAAAATTTTACAATAAAAGTACTTTTACAACGCAATTTTGGTTAAAAAATTACTTCAAAGTGTAAAATATTAGCTTAAAGTACAACTTTAGTATTACTGTTGTTATCTCAAGCACGTTATAAAAGTTGGTCATCAAAAAATTTTGGATCTACTTTTGCCTCGGTCATATCTACACACATGAGATAGGCGGGGGAAATTCGGGATCCCGGAGAATCCCGCGGGGATCCCCAGGGGGTTTGGGGACCGAGGAAAAATCCTCGGGAAATGCCAACCCTACCCCTTTCTTTAAAAAAAAAGAACTAATAAGAACGCACCCGTGACATATGCCGTCGTTGTTGGCGGTGACGGCGTTGTCAATCCCCACTGCCGCTTTGCACGTCCACTCTGCATAGGTTCTCCAAGCTCGGGCACAGGAAGGAAACCTACGACCCAACAAACAGAGCTCGACGCATCATCATGCAGTCGGTACTCGGTTCGCCCAGCGCACCGTTGCATTGATCGCTGTCGAGTGCAGGATCACAACTCCTGTCGGACTTCGCTTCTGTTCGTGCGAAGATTGGCGGATTGTTCGCGATCATCTGCTCGGCGACGACGCCAAGCGCCGCCCGCACTCGTGGATCGCGTAGAGCGTCAGCCGGAAAGTCCGGATTCTTCGTCGAAACAGCGTTTGTCATCGTCGTGATCTCTTCGTTCGACAGATGCCTTCGGCGTCGGCCGGACAGTACGGGTGCCTTGATGGCCCCACTTTGCAGCTTCGCAAAGTACGTCGCCTGTTGCACAAGAGCTTATTTTGGGCATTGGCATAGCCGCGCAAAGGCGCGAACCTACCACTCCGCTGAGCTCAGGATTCGCCATGACGGACGAAAGTTGGTAGGGATTCTGATTGCAGATCGTTACTGCGGGAAACGGAACCGCGCCGTAGTTTATCTGTGAGAAATTTAGATGACATTAGAAAAGAAAAAGACCGGCAAAGCCAAAGCGCATCCTACATTAAGAGAAAAAACACGAGCACAGACAAATGTTTCGGCAAGCGTCTTCGCACCTCCACCGCGTACCGTTGACAAATCGCTCACATTGTCCTGGGGATAGGTGGGGAAAACGGCTGAAATAACTAAAATTCGTGCTAATAGTTCGTTAAATAAGTCGGATGTACTAATCCACGAGGCCCACTGACGTTGAGCCTCGCCTGGCAGTGTACCGAAAAACCACAAATGATAACAAATTTTTACCTGCATAATTCCAGGAACATTTGCACAAAAATTCAAGAAAATCGGTCAAGTCGTTCTGAAGTTATGCAAAAGAGTGTGTAACACTACATTTGTTACGTGGAAACGGACCTAGTGGATCGCCCAGTTCTCAGAGTATAAGGTGCACTGGGCTCATTTGCGAAATCTTCCCAGCCCTTGGCCCAAGGTACCCAAATAATAAGTTTGGGCCTGCTAATTTGCTTCTTGCGAGCGCAAACCTGGTCACAAACAGACAGACGGACAGACGGGCCCTGTTGCATAAGGCCTGCTGACTACGTCAGTGGGCCTAAAAACTGGCCAAAAGCAGTTGGTGGATACCGGCGATCCGCCGGCCGAGTGAGAGCTCGTCCTCTAGATTTGCTTAGTGATTTTTCCCGGGCGATTTTTACACTTTTCCCTTTCCTTCCGTGTTCGGTTTACTGACCAGGTAAAAAGCGATACCCTTTTTTCAGATTCTGACATACTTAAAATGCAAAAATAGCAATTGCATGCAAACACCGATGCACAAGAATTAATGATCACGAAATGAAGTTTAAAAAAAAACTACCACAAATTTGATAAAAATTTGTCTGGATTAGGCGGAAAACTATTTTTCCGGCCCCAGAAAATTTTTTCCTTTTTCTTCCGCTTCCGGGAGGGTCGGAAAAATTTCTGTTCGATTTTTTTCCTTTTTTCCGGCAAGGTGGAAAAATATTTTTGCTTTTCCGTTTTCCGACCTAATACCCGGAAAACCGAAATTTTTTCTTTCCGTTTTCTTCTAGAAGAAGTCACTAGATGTACCAAGTGCCATTTGCAATTTTGATTTTTTTTTGACGAACGTTTCAGAAACTGTAACAATTTTATTGTGATATTTTAAAAGTTTCAAGCTTTTCTGGGCAAAAAGCAGCACAAAGCGGATTTTCTGAAACTGACGTCATGTTTTAAAATAATCGTATACTTACCGTCGTTGCAGTGTTGAAGGGCATCGCAAGGTACGTTGTGATGATGCCGTAGAGCATGTAGAAGAGGAAGCCGAGTGCGCCGAGGAAGAAGCACGTCCAGATGGCCTTTGCGATGCCCTGCGCCAGAACGACGGCGCTCAGTCCGTGGCACGAGGTGTCGTACGCCCACTCCTTCGTGATCTTCACAATCATGTACCGTTGTTTCTTCTTCGCCGGAGCGTTGGGATCTTGAACATCCTTCCTGTTCTTTCCGCAGCAACCCATGGCTATTGCTGCAGATGATGCGGAAGTTAATACTCTCCTATGTTCATACGCTCAGTCAAGTTTGGAAGCTTCCCGTCATGGGTCTTGAGAACAATAGAAAAAGTGGTAAACTAATTTGCTACCAAAGAGAACAATCCTTCTGCGCTCGTAAATACTGGCAGTGTCCATAAAACGAAGGACAACTCGGCTAATTTGGGACGCTATAGCAGCACACTTTTCTTGCTACTTGAAGCCTTTCCTGCAACTGACAGAAAACAGTTTTCGGATTTAATTTTCGATGTTCTGCAATTTATGGACGGGCCTTCAGCCAGTCATCGACCCTCCGGCACAGCAGAAATTCTTTGTTCCAAAAAGCGGAAAATGCCTTTTGACCACTTCAACGACGTTTAATCCCGTGCTGTTACTGGTAGGCATAAATATGTACTGATTTTCCTTTGTTCTCCAGCTCGACAATGTCATGGACACCGAAAAAACGGCCCCTAAAGCGCATTGCGCTGCAGCAAGAGAAAGCCAAGAGAAGTTTTCCGCTCTTTAAGCGTATTTATAAGTTCCGCGTTGAATGCTCAAGTGCGACGTCACTTTTCCTGTTTTCGCTGAAATATTCATGATCTTATTCGCGTGGTGTCAACTCACACCTTTCCCGTTTCTGCATGCAGTTGCTGAACTTTATGCAGCTGCTAAGCGAATGGCTGAGTCAGCTTTCAAGCTTCAAACTTCGGGCCGAGTTTTCCAGTTTTCCAATTTTTTCACAGCGCAAAAGTTCTTCCGAACCCTGCTTTTAAGTGGAAAATAGCGAAAGCTTTGAAATTCAAAAGTTACTTTTCTTCTATTTCTGGAACACAATTTGTGTATCGCGGCCGATAGAGGCTTCTGTATTACACCACACTTAAAAGTCGGATGTACCGATCCTCGAGGCCCACTGACGCAATGTGCCAGAGGGCCTGAAGCCACCTGCAACAAAAAACCATGTATGACAAGAAATTTTAAAACACACAATCCGGAGAGAGCATATACCAACTTTCAGCCAAATCAGTCAAGGCGTCCTCGAGTTATGACCAAAAAAGCTAATATGTTTGTGCTAGTGGGCCTGAAATCACTGATGCTAAAAGCCGCTCTCCAATTCTTCAAAATCATCCCAGAATGGAGGTGTGGGGGGGGGGGTGAGCCCCCACCTACACACTTAGGGTCGCTTTTCACGTTGGGACGCAACTCTGGGACGCAACTTGAATTTTGTGGGATAGAAAACAAGTCGTCTGCTCTATTCTCGAAGCGTACCGGCATCGTTTACCGCGACTGTTACTTGTTTGGAGCTATACGCGCGCGTTCTTGCACGCAAGCGTGAGAGAATATTTTAGGAAGGGGTTTAAAATGGTGTTCATGGGGCCAAAAAGGCATCCCGTAATTTCACAAATAAGTAAATGCAAACTCTTGGAACTCAGCAAGGCATACAGTAGCAGAGCGAAAAAGGCGTATTCGACCTCTAAATCCTGGCACAATTCTTAGAAGAGTAACCATCGCATGCTTTTGATGCCTGTTTCTAGTAGAGGGGTGAAAGAGTGTTATTAAGACCCCGAGAATTCGGTTTCGCTGCCGGAAAATACTGATTAGTCTCCAAAAAGGTGACGCGTCAAAAGTGGGGAATTCCACAACCTGCAACAAAATTTTTTTAGACACGCGAATTAATGTACAATTAGCGTTACGTCTGGGTGCCGACTGCCGATAAACCAAAACACAACTGGAGTGCCTGAAAGTCGGAGTGCATCCTGTCAATGGGGAAAAAGCCCATTCGGAAGAACTCAGTCAAGTCAACTTGAAAAAAGATGAGGCAAGATGGTAAAAGTGGGATTCTTTGTGTTATGCACGTAAAACAGAAATATGGATTTTGCGACCCCTCTCCCCGTGCCCTTTCACGTAAATAGAATATGACCTCTTAACAAAGGTACACATTTCAGAGGCTAAACACCCACCGAGCTTCTCTCGTCCTCATTGCCGTCAGCGTGGCCTATGGCTGCCTGCAAGTGTCCTCCCTCTTCTCACAGTACTACACGTTCGACTCCATGGGCGCTCGAATCGAAGCGGTCGAATCCATCTGCATCAGCATGTGGCGTCGCTTTCACTGCTCTTCAACTTTGGCTTTGCTGCCTCGTCTTTCGGACAGTGATGACGACGTCATATGTGTACATCCATCCCGCACTTGAGGCAGCACCGATTCCAACTGCAGGATTTACACTACATGGTGAGTGCTTTCTGCGACCATTCACTACCGAAGCCGCGGTGCCTTCAAGCCTGCTGTGCTGTGTTGCATTGAGCAAATTTCACGAGGATGCGACATTTTCAGTAAACAGAAACACCGAATGTCACGCATTCTGTATATTTACGTTCGCACAACCATATATGCAGCTTAGCACGACGTAGCATATAAACTCGGTGCATATGTTCAAAAAGTACGTGCAAAAGAAAAAAGCTGAACTAAATTGTCTAGCGCAAATTTCCATCGTGTATGTACGAGCACGGTTTTTTCGTGTGCTGAAGTAGGTTTGCATATATGCAAATATACAGGGTGACTACCGTTTTGACCTGTCTCAGATACCTCCAGACAACCCGCCCCATGAAATCTCCAAGGAATCACATGTGACAAACGATGTTCACACATCAGCTTTCCGAAAGTGCTCCAATCTGTGGTCACCCTGAACAAAAATACGACTTATTGCTTACTGCCTGGAGCGCGCAGCGCGGAACAAAAGGACAGCTAAGTGGTCAAACATGGTCTATCCCCCTCTAAAACTCAAAAGTTGCAGATGTGCAGGTCAACCCACTACACTGTGTTCTACATCCAACAGTGGAACACCTGAGCGTTCCAACCTGTTCCAGAACACATAAGCTCAAATTTTCTGTTAGTTATTTGTTGTCGTCGTTTTTTGCGCGAATATACACTGAATGACAACTTTGTGCGTCATAGAAGTGAAAACCCGCAGATTTATCGTTTCAGTGCTTCTATCATATTGGATGCATGTTTCTTGCGCGTTAAATTTTGTCAAAAGGCAGGATGCACTTAGGCTTTGCCGATTTACTAGTTCTACAATCAGTCCGAGTCGGCCCGGGAACCTGCCAGCGCCGCCGTTGGACATCGTTTACATCTGCAGCTCGGTTATTAGCTCCGGTAAAGCGGTCAGCGCGTCTAACTAAGAAGTGCGCTAGCCGTGTAGCAGTCAACGAGAAGAGAAGCTTTGAGCCACAACAAGCATGTTCCCCGAAATGAGCGAGTTCAGTTTTGTCCTTCACTCGGCCTCTTCCGCTTCGGCTCGCTCGGCGACTAAAACGACAAGACTAAAATTAATTAAAAATGACCCCAAAGGGATCAACGCTTACTTTATCAAACCAACAAGACAAAAGTCACAACAATAGCTCAAATGCTTCAAACTTGCGCACAAAACGAGTGGGCAAAATCGATTAGAGCGAACACGAGGTGCGTAGCCGAACACAAGACAGGAAGCAATATACGGCCAATCGAGGGAGGTATCAAAAGCACGTTCGTCGCTGATGTCACATCACAGTAACATACATGTGTTTTTTTGTCATAGATAGCGCCGTCTGCCGCCAATCTACACGATGTTAGCAAGTGTAAAAATCGTGTCCCCCCAGGTTTTCGTTGTGACATTAGCCCTCGCATTGGACGTCGTGTTCTGCCCTCGGCCAGTCAGCCACAGAACGAGCACGGTCACCCAAAACAACCTCACATTGAATTCTGGGCGATAATTTTCATGAAAATGATAAAAACGTGTTCCCCCTGAAATCACACTACAAAACTATCGGCTGCAATGATCTGGAAAATCTCAACGGTTTTATCAGCCGCCAGATTGGGTCATCTGATTAGAACGGAAGTAAAAA
>JAQGBB010000541.1:0-18309 GCA_034691745.1 Prismatolaimus dolichurus
TTTGCTGGTGTTCACTATGGTTTGGAAAAGCTCTGATGTCATATGGCTCTAAGCGGAGGGGGGCTCTAAATGGAGGGGGGCTATATTTGGGAAATTTTTTTTGCTGAAAATAGGCATTTTCAAATAAAGCCCCCGGGGGCTTTATATGGAAAAGTACGGTAGGCGTTTCAAGACGCAACTGCATTATCCATGGAGAGAGCAGCACGGAACAAAAGGATAGCTATACGGTTATTCTCGAATTATTCACTCTATTCTCAACCGCATTCCCCTATCCCCACCGTATCCCGCACATTCCCCTTATCCTCCAGTCAACCATAGTTAGCGAGAGTCTCTTCATTTTTGTCATATGCGGATGCTTTTCCGGCTTTCCGGCCCACTTGTTCTTTTTTCACATGTGAGATGCTCTTCGCCTTTGCTGGCGTACTTATTTGCAAGCGTTGCCAACGTTGCAACATATTTGAAAAAAAAATCAGAAATTTTAAGTAAAAAAAAATCAAAGTCAAAAATCAGAAATTTTTTTGTGAAATTCGAAATTCGAGTTGAATCGAATATGCCGAAAATTCGAGTAAAATGTTTTCGAATTGTTCGAAATTTTTCGAATTTTCTCACACTTTGCGAACCTCAAGTTTTCTGCTTCCATTCCTAGATCGTTTTTCGCACGTTGACCATTTGCGTTCATGAGCTCGGAAACAAAAACTAAAGTTGGCGAATTCAAAATAGAGACCAATGTTTGCGTATTTCATGGTTTGAATGAATACTTCAGCAACGACGGCAAAATTGCTAGCTCTTGGCTGTTACCGCAACAGGACACTGCTTTTGATAGAATGCGTCCATAAAAGAAGTCAAAAAATTTCTAAATTTTTTCCCAACTCTCTCTCTCTCGAAATTTACGCGATGAACATGAGAATTTTTTCAAAAATCAATTTTGTAGCCTTCAAATCACCACTATTCCCTAGCTCAGGACGTTGTTTGTAGAAGCTCCTCAACATCGTTGTTGCATTTTCTTACGACGACTTCACTGCCCGTATCTCCGCTTACGCCGTGGCTTTGAGGACGCAGACACCTACGCGCGCGCGCAAAGCGGAAATGCACAAAAGCTTCCTTTGTTGTGTTCAGTTAGTGAGTGTGCCATGTGTCGAAGAACGAAAGACCGATGAAGATGCTGCTGTCGGCCGCGTATGTGTTTACAAACATTAACGGAGCAGAGCAAAACTTTGCGTTCCGTCCTGTCCGCGTCTCGTGGGCGGTGTTTCGTTACGAAGCCGATTCTATATGGCGAATGCTCGTTGCGCAATTGCCAAAAAATTAACAAGGCGTTTTCGCCTATTTTCACTAGTTTTTGTTTTGTTCTTCTAGTTGTAACGAAACCTTTGTTTCGTTTTTGTTTTTCAAGCCCTTGCAAAGCGTGTTTGTTAACAAGAAAATCATCAGCAGTACTGCGAAGTGATACGATAGATTTTTATGCATGCTTTAGACGGGTTCGCAACGAGACATGAGCACAAACAGAATTCAGGATTCAGTTTTGGCCAAGCCTATCGAACACACCGTTGCTAAGCCAGAAGAGAAAAGAGCGGCTGGAAGAGAACCCGTTCAAAGTTTGTTCCTCTACCCGACGTGCTCGTCAGTAGAACAAGACCAGAGTTCATATGTTGAAAAGATTTTGGAACTGCGACGAAACGACCCCACCGCCGAGGTCATTCTTATAAGTGGAGAAACGGTCAGCGATTGGGCTGAGATCAAGCAGAAAGTTTCAAAAAGCTACAGCCTTTCAGACTTCTTGTGCCGCTTTGTTTTTGTTTTGCCAACTTTGGATACAGTAGAAGGTGGCGCCTCTCGTACTGTGCAGCATGCTCTTCCTGACTTATTGGATGACATGGAAAGGTGCATGAAAAAATACTTTGTTCTCTGCGTCGGGAAAACATTCGACCTGAAGCCGAGTGGCCTGAAGGCAAATCTTTTCGAACTGTTTACGAAACTCCAGCTGCTGACCCTCCACCAACGCTCAGTCGACAATGAAAATTTGGAAGGATCCATTGTCGAACTAGTCTCGTGCCTCTACAATGGTATGCAGAAAGCTTTCAATATGAAACAAGATCAAACGGCTAAGGAACGAGCACTGATGTGTCTGCGCCATAAACTCTTTCCGTTGCTGAAGGACAAGAGTGCTGCACGCGAGATTGCAGCGGGACTGGAATACGTAAATCCGCACGTTGACGTTCTTGTCAATTTTCTAAACGACGATTTGAACACGACTGGTATTTTTACCGAACAAGAGCGTCGAATTTTCACCAAGCTCACAAGAGCGGCAGCGACATTTGGCGCACTGTTTGAGGCGACGTTTCAGAGAGAAAGCGATGAAATTCTTCCTTTACCTGACGATCAGCGTCAGATGGTCACAGATAACTTGTGCAAGGCCTACATTTTTATAACCGATCATTCCCGGCTTCAATCCAACGAAGCGTCCTCCGATTTTGATGCGATTTTGCTGCTAAATGTTTTGCTTAACAAATGCGCCGTGACAACAGCCGATTCCGATCAGTGTCTACGTCAGTGGATATCAACAAGCAGCACTAATAGATTTTCTGGCGATGATGCAGCGCTACTTCTGCACGGTCTTATGGAACACATACACACAGGGTGCAGCTGGTCTAGCGAAGACACCGACCATAACCTCAGACAGCTTGGCGACAATCTGTGTGCCATTGCACTGTTCACCTTCACGCTGAGAAGACTGCTCCGCGTGCAAGGCTGTCTTGTTTCTCGTTCCTCATACCTTCGCGAAGTGAATATTCCATGCCGACAAAAAGACGAATATTTTCTCGCCGTAAGATCGAAGCTCGCTGCACAACCGCCGACGGACTTTGCCTGCGGCTGGTTAGGCATTCGTCCCACGAGTGTTGAGTATACGAAGGAGCAGAAAGAACACGATGGACGTGCCGTCGAAGCTTCGTTTCAAAGGCTGACCGTTAGGCACTACAACGCACTGTGTCTATGGCTGGTAAAGGAAATCCATTTGAAGCATCTTGTTGGCGAGCAAATTGCCGTTTTGCTGTCTAGCTGCAAACGCACGAGTTTGTTTCAGCGCTTGAAGGACGACCTGAAAAACGAGTACAAATTGAACATTACGAGCGAGAAAAGGTTTTTTTTTGGCACAACGCCGCCACGATATGATGCAGTATTTCTGAACTACGTGGACGAAAGCTTCGGACTCCAGTGGCCAACAGTAATTGTGCTCGCGCAGTCTGACTGTTCAGCGCGCACTTTACAAGAAACTCTGGTAGCAGCTTCCCGAGCTACACACTTCGTCAAGATTGTGAGACTCGAGCTGGATTCTGACACTTTTTTCACCGAGCCGATGAGAGATGCGCTTGAAATACGAAAAGCATTTCTTCAAGGTGCTCTCGATTACTTCGAACAGAACTTCTTCCCCACAAAGTCTGCAAACGCGTACGAGTTTCAATGTGAAGCACTGTCAGAGCTGATGAATGACGTTCGTATAATAATCAAGGAATGCATTTTGTCCGTGAAAGAAACTTCGTGGACAATCTACCATTTTTCGGCAGCTAGAGAAGTTCTTGCGTTGCTGGAGAAAACCAAAGAGGAACTTACGGACGCCCTATCGGAAGTCGATGTGCTACTATGTTTGGAGTGTGGCATTATAATTCTCATCGAAGTTAAAACCAACAAAACAGAAGAAGAGTGCTTAAAACGTCTGGATTCGGCTGCGAAATTCCTGGAGCGTCTTTTCGAACTGTTTGCTCTCGGCAAGGCCGATGAATCCATTCTGATCAGTACGCTTATTCTTACAACGTTTGACCGCAGCGATGAAACTAAAGCCGCAGATGATCTCACACAGGCGTCAACACGGTCTGTCTTATCTAGCAACTCGAAAGCGGACATAAAAAACAAAATTGCCCAAGCACTAAGCCGCAAACGCGCTGATCAAAGCGAAGAGAAATTTTCTTCATACACGCGTTTCGTCGGACTTCTGGTTGCGTTGGAAAACGCCGTGCTAAGCTTCCAAGCAGGAAATATCGAAATCGAGGACACCGAAGTCGGCGGAAAAGTGCAAGACATCTCACGTGGAATTGATCCGAATCTAATCGATAAATGTTCAGCGATGATATGTTCCAGCCGCTTTGCCGCATTCGAGGATGTTCTGTTAACACCGCAATGGTGGCAGAATATGGAAGATGTCGAGTCCAGTGCAGCGGAATCGGCGAGACCGTACCTGTAGCAACGAGGATTAGTGAGATTGCTCCGAGCGGAGTCGGCGTGATTTTCGCTTCGGAGTGCAGCAGGAGCGAAGCGATTTTATTTCGGCTCGGAGCGTTTTACGTATTTTTTTGTAATTGAAATTTCACCAAGTATGAAAATCTCACCAACACTTGAAAGCATGTTCTGGAGGAAAAATTCAAGAAAAAGTGTTGTTGCTCGAATTTTTTCCGAAAAACATTTTTTCAGGTGCAAGCAAGCAGCTTTTGGCACAGCTTTCAAGTTCTGGTCCGAAGCTAGAAGCGAGATTCGAGCCGAACCTGAACCGTCAGTTTTGAAACGAAACCCAACCCTAAATTTTGACCTCAACCCGGGTGGCCGTGGTGCCAAGCTTCAAAATTTTTGCAGACATTTTTTGAGAATGAAACGCTGTAAAAAAATTTTGCCGCCTACATCGCTCGCGGTGTATTTTCACATGCTTTTGAGCAAAACATATCAAAAATTTTCTTTCTTCTGGCATGGAAGAATCTTTTGACGTAAATCAAAAGCCGAACCGGAAACCGATAGCTGAGATTTCATCTGAACACCAGTCCTAACGCGAGCCCGTGTCCGCAGCTGAGTTTAAATGGGCATTTGAAACCGAGCCCGGCCTCTATCCGAAGCGCTTCGGAGCCGGAGTGATTCTGGAGTTTTGACTTTTGGCCGGAGCGAAAATCGCTTCGGGGTGTCCGGAGCGAAGCGATTTGAAAATAACTTCGAGCAACTTCACTATCGATGATCGTGAACTTCCGATCGTAATAACATTAGTACAAACTTATTTTGCGCTCTGAAGAAAACGAAGCGACAGAACGCATATGGTTGAACAGTTAAAGATTTAATTTTACAGGGTTATTAATGTAAAAACTTTTATTGTTGTTTTACGTCCAGTGCGATCAAATGTGAATACGTGTAGTCGTATTGATTGTGATTAACGCTTTTTCAAATGCCCCTTGCAAAATTCGAATGAGTTATTCAGATTTTGAGAAGCCTGTGGATAGCACAGATTTGCGGAAAATATGGCACTCGATTTCGAAAACTGCGTTTTTACATTAAAAACATTCAGTTTGACACCAGTACTTCTCTAGAATTCATTTGAAATAGCACTCTTGTTTTTCTTGATTGTTTTGCAAAACATCATCTTAAATTTTAAATTGTGCAAACTAATACCTTCTTGGTGATGGGGGCTTTTGAAAACGCTTCATGGAGGATTTTCGCATCTCTCTGCTGGCGTAAATCTGCATCGGCAGCCAGCTTGCGGTGTTAGCGCAGCTACCTTCGTCTCTTCATTTCTAAACTCTTCACAGACGAAAGAGTTTACTTCGTCTGTCTCTAAGTTTTTGCGCTAGCTATCAAGTATCACAAGTCGTTGCGAAAGCTCTCTCTTTCCATTTACCCGCTGTACCTAGATAGTCCGCCCAGCTTTTCAGGGACCTGAAAATTCTTTGCGCTTCCTCTGCGCTCCGAAATGGTGTTATAATAAATTTTCTTTATTTTATTTTCGTCAAAAGTCTAAAACGATTTAGCAGTTTTTCATTTGCTGCACCTTGAATTTTTGAACTTAGGATCTGGCGTATTATTTTTGCCAATTGATAGTGAATCAAACAAAAAATAACACTGATTAATATAATACTAATGAGGCTCCCACCGCCAAACGTTTTGCCAGAAAAATTTTGTTTTGTTAAAGGACGAAAGCCACATTACTATGCTCGGACAAATACTATTCTGTTTTTTCAAGTACTATGTTCGAACAAAAGCAGAAAAAGCTGTATTTGGTCTCTAAAATGTTCCCACTATTAATCTTTTTTTGTTTCCGGACAAAAATCTGCATTTCTGAAACAAGTTGCTATCGTTATGCGTTGCAACTGCTCACTTAAAAACTGATTTAATTCCAAGCATGTTGGACGAAAGAACACGGTGTCGATGAACCAACATCACTGCTCTACCCTTTCTACGTATTTCGCTTTAACTTGTGTTTTCACTTCTAAATATGTTTTTTCGCAGAATTCTAAGCTGCTGGGGATCGAAAGGTCCTGGCGACCGAACGGAGCGTGGGCGACGACATCGACGCTACAGCGTACTCCTTGCAAAGCTGTTGATTTTGTAGACAACGTATCGACGAGAGGGCTCATGCAATCATTGAGTGATCAATTTGCTGGCGAATGCAGGAAATATTTCGACAATCACATTCGCAATGATTGGAGCAGGTCCTCCGAAGAACACCGACTCTTTCCGAGGCCAATACTTCTGCCGCCGATCTTTCGCCCAAAGAAAGACGAAAGAGGGAACGAGGTAGGCGATGTCGGTGAACGCTACGCGTACGAGTGCATAGAAAACTACTTCCGAAACAATGGTGAAGCAGTTGTTGTGCTGCGTGGTGTTAAACTTGGAGAACAACTATCGCAAAGAAACGCCGACCGGCACCTCAAAACTGACTTACTCAGAGATATGCAATTAGAAGAAGCTGAATGGGACCTTCTGATTTTTCTCAAGCAAGGCACTGTTGTCAGTATTGAAGGGAAGTATTCCGTTGAACATGCCCAAGGGCAAAACCGTTTAAAAAAGGCATTTTCGCAGCTCAGGAGAAGCAAAAGAAATCTCGAAAATATTTCCGATCACTTCTCCCAGTATTTTTCAAAAATGGTCGAGTTGAAGAGAATCGCTCTTTTGATTAACGTGAACGCAGAAAACTTCAGAGACCAAGAAAACTGGTGTGGTGTCAACAACAGTTCGCTTGAGAATTACCTTCTCAATAAGAAGGAGATAGGTCTTTACGTCGTTGCCGGATTCGATTGGGACTATAAGCTGCGTACGCTTCTTGACGAAATCATTCGTGAAGACAACATGCGTGGCCTACCTGTCCACATACCGCAACACGGCGAACGACAGGATAATCACGTTCGCGATTCGGCAGTGCGCGAAGAGCCTGAAGCAACGGCTTCAAACCGAAAGCCAACGTTCATGGAGCTAATGATTGGACTACATGTCGTCCGCGACGAAGACAACCAGCTGCAGCCGTGCAAGCTTTCCGACGAAATTGCAAGGGAGGTTGACAAGCTGAGAGCGCAGTTACGAGCAGTACCACTGGTTGCGAGTGATAGCACCAGTGTCATCACGTTCGGGAGGCATTTCGACCCGATAAGATCTGCCGCATGCGTTTTTGCTGGCGTCAGCAGAACTGGAAAAACAACGCAATTGATAGACGAACTGAATAAACGTTTACTCAAAAAGGAAAGCGCCCTTCTAATATGCCCATATCCATATCGCATGAAGGAGAATGGGGACGTTGATGACCACGAACGATACCGAAAAATTGTCAAAAAACCAACGCACATTTCTAAAATAAAAGACTACAGAATCCATGGACCATCGCTCACCGTTCTGCATTTCGGTGCGTCAAACAACGACGACGACAAAGATTTTCCGATCGACCGCGGCAACTTGATGCAGTTTTCGAGCCAAATCTGTGGCGCACTACTGAAAAAGCTCGAGCACGATCATCAGTGGAACAAGCTGTCCGACGTCGAGAAAGCATGTACGACGTTATTCATTCTCAAATTTTGCGCGAAGAACGTTCAAAGCGGGAACCATCTTTTGGCATCCTTGTTGTCGCTGCGCTCGGACATATTCGATAAAGTGAGTCTAGAACCACTACTAACATATTTGGCTGACAAACACCTCTTCGTCGACGACTTGTTTGGAATTCTCGTAAATTTCTCCAGGTTCGACGCATTCAAACCCCAACTACACGTTTGGTTTTACATGCTGCTGCTTCTACAGGTTTGTGCGAGGAGCAAGGAGCGTTGCCGCCTTCTGGCCGTCGATCACATGATCGGCTTGACGGTGAGCTGCGTCGTGCACGAATGTGCACGCCGCTCACCACGTCTACGCTTGTTGGCGGACGACACTCTCGTGTGCGAGCTCCATTCCAGTACATCGTTCTACGGACTTCTTGGCTTCGAAACGATGTGGGAGTATGCACCGCTTATGTGCTCACTGAACGTTATGGAACAGTGGAGGCGACACTGCTACAATTGCATCGCAACGGACATGGCAACACATAACAATCGTAGGGAAAAGCTGCGGCACAATCACGCTGGATGCATCGAAACAGAAAGGGTTCGGCTTGCCACAGCATTCTGCGGCACGATTTTCAAGGCGAAGTCCAACTCACGTATAACCGTTTGCTTTGGTGTTCAACCGCGCTTCTTCAGTCTCGAGGAAATGGTTCAGAGGGCGAAAACAACATTCCCAAAACAATTGGTCATATCTACTATTGAGTCCATTGCAAATTATTCTGGACCGTCAGAATGTGCCGTTTTGCTCACGACTGGAACCGATGCTCTTAAAGGTGGCCTTTCGAGGGCGTTTCCGCGACGCGACACAGTTAGGTATGTCGGCACCGTCAGCGAGTCTTTTTCTCGCGAGTTTCACGTCGTCATGCTAATCGTACGAGAAGACAAGACAACGTGCTCGTTTCTCGAAGAATACGTTGGGCAGTCGCGATGCATGTCGTGTTTGTGGATTCTCGGAGTTGGCGAGAGAATCATGGATGCAATAAGTTGAAAACTCTGACCCCTCATCTACCTCATCGTGGTCGCTTTGCGGATGCGAGACAAACGTGTACAAATGTTTTTCTCATTTACTTCAACTCCATTAGAATGATTACGATTAGGAACCATAGAAAGCGGTTGCGCAGCCATGGTTCATTCTCCAATTCAAGGCGACCAGAGCGAAAGCGGAACATTGAGCGACTTTATCAGCTACTTCAGGTATTACATGCTGCACCGCCTCCTCCTTCTCCTTCTCAAACATGGCAAATGAAATCACTTCGATCGACGTGATTCGGCTCGTGCTTCTTTCGTGTCACGTTGTATTGATGTTCTTGGCGCCGTCAACTTTATTTATCACCAGTATGCCTTATATAGTCGCGAAACTTCTAGACATGATATTTTTTATTGATATTTTTAGTTACATAAATTTGAAAGCTGCATACGCTATATTAATTTTTGCCGAAACTGATGCTACATAGACTGAATACAACTACCGTACGACATAACAGTTCTAGCCATCAGTGAGTGACGTAAAAATGACTTGCTCGTTCGTGATAAAAACGACTGCCATTATTTGTGACCTTGTGATGCTTCGATCATCGTCGGAATAGAACAAGCGATGTTGTCACTTGCCTCAAATCCATACAGACCTTCTCCCTGACAGCTAGTGACATACCAAAATCACCAGCCAATTACAGCCAGCACCGCAATTCAGAATCGGTGGCCTAGCACACTGCGCCACGCGGATGGATACAATACTGTGCTGCTCCTCTCAGCTGAAGGACAGATTTATCAATTTCTATAGCAGTGCAGTGCCCGGTTGCTATAGAACGCGAAATTATCAAAACCAGCAGCCTCTGGCCGAATCTCCGGACATTAGCATGCGTTTTTTGCATCCAAGTAAAATAACATGACGTGATGTGTGGTTACTTACGCTGGCAGAAGTACACTGAAGTTGATATGGCACACTCTTAAAATTATTTCGTTCTGTTTACATGGCGACATTACTCGGGATTAAAAAGAACTTAGGAACAAGGAGCCGATGCGCTGGAACCGCTATCCTAGAATTATGACTTCTACGCTGGAACCGCTATCCTAGAATTGTGACTTCTACGCTGGAACCTATAATATGACCATTACGCACGCTGTGACCGTTACGCTGGAACCCGTACGCTTCAACCATTACGATGCAGCCGTTACACTGAAACCATAGCGCTGGGACGCCCAGCAGAGTCGCCGAGAAACCAGCGTCTCGAGGATCAGTTTTTGGAAAGCCGCCACCATCGACTCGTCGATTTCGGCACTTTTGAAGAAAAACGAAACTAGTGACACGCGATTTCTACGTGCAAATTTTTAGGCGTTGAGATACCCTTTGTGCACGTCTTGTGTCCCGGAACGGAAAAAAGTTGGTAAAACTACTATGCGATGGGCTACGCGCGGAAAAAGCAAGCACCGACATCACAGAGTGAGTAATTTCATTCTAACGCGTTTCCGGTCCAAACACCCAAAAGCAAAGATCGCATCCGGAACACCCGAATAGTTTGTGGCTGTTCCAGGAGCGTAGAACGGGGTTCAATGAAAACAAACGAAATTCTTTTCCGTTTCTACAACAGAACACTAAATGTTATAAAGCGGCAAAAAATAAGTGCAATTTGCTTGCAGCTTGGAAGCTGCCAACGGGATGCATGCAAGTGCAGCTATAGGCACGCAAGATCGCACGTGCTGTAAAAGCCTGAACAACACAGACACGTTTGAAACTCTATTACGTAAAATGCGTCGCCTCATATCCGAAGAGCAAATTAAAAGTTTTATTGCTGACGCTGTTCACGGGTCGCTGCAAGCTGTTACGAAATCAAAACCTCGTATATGACACTTTGTGTACGGCATACTCTCTGTGTTCAGAAACGTCATGTGACTGTCTGAAAACATTTTTTCTTTATCATGATTGAAATGGATTTTAGCCAGAATAAAACATGTATGCATTCTATCATGTGTGCTCAAAAGTCATGAAACAGTGTTCGCAAGTTTCCAAAACTTTGCAAGCAGCTTGCGTGAGATTGAACGAATTTTCGACATTGATATATCAAAATGCTACACATAATTTTTCTTACATTTTGATATTCAAAATCCGTCAACCAATTTCGAGAAAAGTGCTTCAGAAGTTTGGAAAACTTTCCAATAGTGTTCACGATTTTTGAGACACCTGATAGGTTACGACTGTTCTATGCATATCGCACTTCCGTCATCAATGCAAATAAAGCAATACGATAAAAGGTCTTATCAGAAGCTAGCGTGTCTAATAAGAGATGGGCGTATGTACGCTTTCCTATTCCGGCAACATTCTATGCTACAGTATAGTAGTGCACTACGCGCCGCCTGCGGGAATGGAAGCCCTATTGGAAAATAGGAAAACCACGGGATTTTTCACTCCGTGGTTATATATCCCGCACACGTAGTGTTACGTCCGACCATGGCGCGACCGGCTCGCCGACCGGACCAAACATGGACGACTTGCACGTATGACGTCACGCAACTTGCCAGTGCTAGACGCGCACATATGACGTCACACTAGAAACTTGTCAATGGTAGACGCGTGCGCAACTTGCCAGTAGTAGGCTTTCACTTGCTAGATTACCTAGCTGACCTACACATATGCCGTCACACTCGACAGTCTGCCAATGAAGAACGCGTTTGCTACGAGCTGCGACCTGTTTGCTGCGTACTGCGAGCTGTGTGCTGACGCATGCGTTCACCAAGCGGGTCGCATACATTCACCAGGCGGGTCGCAGCTCACAGCTCAGAGGTCGGCTGGTGAGCGGATGCGCGCAAGCGCATGTGTTCACCTTTTGCCCTCCGTGCAAGTAAAATCAAGTTGTCCAAAATAAAATTTGAATTTTTCTATCGAATTCACTATTTTCACAAAACAAAAAATACGAAAAAACTTAACATTCGACTGTCAAACCTTTCGGTTTTTGAGTCGCAGGTCGGTAGCATCCTGTAGTGAACCGATGCGCTCGCACGCATTCACCACTCTGTGCAAGTAAAATTGAGTTTTTGGAAACCAAGCATATGTTTTTCAATGAAGTTTATTGCGTGCAAAACATAAAATGCGGAAATTTGAAGCACGACAGTACAATCAGTGGAGAGATATCACACACACACACACACAAATGCAGCGCACATCTGCATACACGAGCGGTTTGTCTAAACTAATAAATGATAAAGATAAAACGAAATGCGTGTAGCACACATGCTTTCGCTCTAGCTGACCGATCGCTTCCTCCTTGACGGATGAAAGAACGACAACGCCTGACGCAAGCGTTCGCTATTGGCGGTTACGAGTCTGAAAACAACAAGCTTGTTGGAAGTGTGCCAAAAGGTGGACGTGTGCATGCGTTCACCACACAGTGCGAACACCTCTCAGCTTTTTGCTCGCAGGTGCGAAAACGAACGTGATAAACAAGTATACCGTAATCGGTCGGGCGCATGGGTTCACAATCACACACGCGAGTGCGCATGCGTTCACCATAGCGAGCACGAACACATGTGATCACCACATCTAGTTCTTTGCACTCTGTGCAACACACACAGACACAGAAAATGTATTAGCTTACTAAAATGAAAGCACAACGATTTTGGGCAAAAAACTCCATTTTGGGCAAAAAAAATTAAAGCCGAAACAAAGCTAATATGCAGCACTAATAGTGTGCCATTGAACGTCTGTTGAAGACGAACGACTCCGTCACGCCACATGCTCAAAAAAATGCCGTAATTTTGCGAAAACTAAGAAAATTTGGCAAAAAACGAGAAAATTGACGAAAAATTTCATGAAAGCCGACGAAAAAAACGGAAACATTTCTCGAAAAAATGCCCTTTGCAGTTGGGGGAATTTTTAAAAGTTTGCCCCATTAGGGAAATGGGGCGGGGAGCCCCATTTTGCTCACCCTATCAAAGATGAATACTACGAAAGCGCGACAAAAACAAGAGCGAAATGTCACGGAATTCATGCAAATAGTCAATAATCAGCTGAACGCCCGCCGGGAGATTGGCGGCTGGTGTTGATAGAGCGGTAAATGGCACGACGGCTGCCGGATCGGCGCGCCGAACGAAAACATTGACCGTTAGCTCTGCGTCGTGCGGCACCCTGAGCGGATCGCCGCCGATGGTGTCGATGAGGTAGCGGATAGAGACGGGCGTTGCCTCGCCAGCTCGAACAACGAATTTGAGATGTCGCAGGTTCGGGCACCCGTCCGTGAGCACCTCGATGTCCGCCGTCGGAAGCGGGGCCTCATGGATATCGAGTTGAAGACATCGAAGCGTCAGACCCAAGCTGCTCACGAGCCCATGAACGAAATGGGTAATCGCTGCAGCCGGAATGCGATAGCGCGAGAGCGGCCTGTTGCTTCGAATGGCTAACTCTCGGAGCACAGTCAAAACGGAGAGTGCGATGAGCAAATCCTCCGCCGTATCCTCCAACGGTACCCATCCGAAATCCAGACACTCGAGAAGCGGAGAATGTTCATAGACAGTCGCAATTTCCGCAGAGATATCAGACCAAGGCAGCACGAGTTCCTTCAGCGCCGAGAGGGCGACGACATCACCCACGTCGACGTCGCCAGAGGAGCCTAGCTCGAGGATCTTTAGCTGCGGACATCGATCGGCAATGACGCGAAAGACGTCGGCTTTACTTTTGTCCTCAGTGAATAGCCCGTCAAGCCGGAGCTCGTTCAACGCTGGCCGATCGACGAAGAAGGCCTCCAGCTGCGCGGCCGTGCTAGAGGCGACCGTAACCAAAGGCCCGATAATTCGCTCTATCGATGGAGGAATGCTATCGAAGACGGCTGCCGATAACTTCACACGGCGGTGGCAATGGAGCTCAAGAGATTTTAAGTTCGCAAAAGCACCAAAACACACATCGCGAAGATCAGAATGTTCTGCGTAAAAGTGAATCGACTCGATGTTGCGGCATGCGTGGGCGATTGTGCGCAAGTCCACAGTCCAGTTCATCGCGACTGGCTCGCGAAGAACGAGTGAACAAAGTCTGTCGCCAAACTGCGTCGAGCAAATGGAGACAATGCCTGCCGCACGTTTCGCGACGCTGCTAGCGGTGAGGGAGTCGAGTCGAGGACGTCATGCCCGTCCAGAACCCAAGAACAAAGGTCTGTACCCTGAAGAGATGAAGGAACGAGATAGGGTAGGGTTGGTAATTTAAGGCGCCTCGCCTCATTCCTCCCATGGGGCAAATTTTTATAAATGCCTCTCAACCACCAGCGAACTTTTTTCTCAGGTTTTCCCAAGCGGAGGCAGCAATAGTTTAAAAAATTTGGATGAAAATAATGCTAAATGACCCTAAATGACCCTAAAAATTACCTAAATTACTCTGGTACCCTCAAATTACTTTAAAATAATCATTTACGATAAAATTACCCCAAAATTACCCTACTTTTAGCACTTCGTCCGGAATAGGGGAAAATGCGGGCCCCATGGCGCAAAATTAGACCGGGCAAAAAATTTTTGCCATTCCCCAACTGCCAACCCTAGATAAGGTGACAAGAGCCACAAAGGCCGATACTTTGTTTCTTCTAATTATCGCGCTGCGCGTTTATTATTTCGGAGCCTCCAGGGGGTGCGCGTTTATTAGAGTGCGCGTCTATTAGAAAGCTGTAATGCCATAAGAAAGTCAGGCTTGGACGTCATAAAACCTCGCCATTTTTGGGGGATACGCGTTTATTAGAGTCTGCGCGATAATTAGAAGAATTAAAGTAGATTGTTAATGTCTTGTTCCTCTCCTTTTCTTACTTCCTTCCTTTTGTTCGTGCACTCAAGTAGAACTCGGTGGCCAACGTCGAGAAAGCCAGATATGTGCCCCCAGACGTCCGCGTTCGCAAGAAAGCGATCGCCGCTCTGCTCCATTTTATGTGCAGCACATTTCGCAGGATAGTAGATCTGTACTAATAAAATCGCATCCAGAAAATAATTAGCGACGCCGAAAACACCACCGGCTAGTCGGCTGCTGCACTGTACAGCTCGCTCTCGCACATGAAGACTCGCTGCTGTCCCGCGGAGGGAGGGTTGACCGGCAACAGCTGCCGAAAACCGAAAGCTGCTAGCCAGGCAAAGACGAAGCAGAAGCTTAAGACGTGTTCCGCTCACCTACTGCACCGTTCTTTCTGTGCGGCAACTCAGCAAGGCACGCGCTACTGCCTACTACTACCAAAGTGAAGAAAACCCACTGGAGACTAGATAGAGCAACTGCAAACAATCCAGCGTCGAGTTTCGAACAGAGGAATTCCTCTTTCGAAACAGCACCACAGTCTCTATGAACAGAAAAGAATGGCACTGCACGAGCAAAGCGATGGACTAGCATACGTGCACAGGATGGGCAGAGAGCCCAACAACGCATTTCCCTGTCTGTTATTCATCTTGTCTCATCTCTAGCTGTCCTCGTCGCACTATAGAACAAATGGACCACGAAAGCTAGATTTCGGTGGTCAAACGGGTAAGAACTCACATCGGGTGAGAAGCAAGGCAAAGAGAATGCCTTTGGTTGGCAAATGATCGACCATCCCCGCAGTATAAATATGCACCATGGTTTGACCAGTGAGCAGCCTTTGTTACTGCTCACAGCAGATGCTGTAATAAGTGGTCTTTCACAAAAGATTCCTCAAAAAGTTGAATTTTCAATCCCCTCCCCCTTGTCCACAATATTGCCTATCCCTGCGTGTTAAAATTAAGGTTGCTTGACCCTCCCCCTTTTCTCACCAAGCCAGACGTCTTTCATGCAAGACCTTTAAGTAGACTTTAGCACACCTTCAACTCTGACAGCATGTTATTGACTGGAATAAGCAAGGCGCTGATAACGTTTTGCAAGTAAATAGGTAGTTTACTTTAGAGTATTCAAAAATCTGATTTAAGCTAGCACAAACATCGTTGATAAAGCATTTGCATCGAGCCTCACATGATAGACCGTCGCAGGAACACGACAATGCACGTGCAGCATCTACCGCATTTCGTTCTGTTGCTCATTTCCATCAACCCCTCAACCGCCGCACAACTATTCATCATTGGCGGTTGGAACCACAACGGCATGCTCAACAGCGTCGACGTGTACGATTTTGAAACGTCAACATGATCACGTGCCGCCGATTCGCCCAAAGCGAATTACTGGTTTGCAGCGGCCATCTCCAACAGAAATATCTATGTCATCGGTGGTGCCGATGACCCTTTTTGGCATCGTCGCTACGACTCACAAACCGACTCCTGGTCGTTGGAAGCACCAATATCGGACGGCCGATACGGTCACGGTGCAGTTGAGGTCGGCGGAAAAATCTAGGCCATCGGCGGTGGCTTTGTGGGTATCAAATCCGAGGTATTTGTCCCTTCGACCCAAAAATGGACGCCGATTGCCAACATGAGTCTCCGACGAATGTACACCGCTGCGGCAGTGCAAAGCAATTTGATCTTCCTTATTGGTAGGTTTGACGGTCAAGTGAACCTCAACTCAGTCGAAGCTTATGACGTGAAAACGAATAAGTGGTCGCCGGTGGCGTCGACGAACACCATTCGCTATAACCACTGTGCGGCGACACTCGAGGATAAAGTCTATGCAATCGGGACTTACTACGACGTTGGAACGTCAGTTGAAACCTACGACTTGGTTAACAGAAAGTGGAGCTATGTCGCCGAAATGTCGACGTCCAGAGTTCTTTGTAAAGCTGTCGCGTACGATGGGCTTCTTTACGTCGTCGGAGGGAGTCATGGAAGTTCGAATGCTCTTGATACGATCGAGGTGTACAACTCGAAGAACAACTCGTGGAGAATCTTTCCCTCGCGAATGCCAACGCCACGTGGGGGTCATGCGGTTGCGCTTATCGTTAACGCGACTTATGCGACACCTACGTCGACTGCAACACACCCGATGACGACTTCCGGTTCCATGATAATTAGCACACGGCTATCTTCGCTTTGCTTTATAGTGCTAGCTTTCTGCTTCAAGTTTGCACTATAAAATGCTCGTTCGCTATTTCTTTAAAATCATTTTCTTCTGTTTCTTTCTTTTGCTACCGTCTCTAATTTTTCTTTCTCCCTTCTTTTCTTCCTTTTTTCTTTCTAGGTTGGCATCTCCAGGAATTCCCCGAAGATAGGGAGACTGAAAAAAATCCCCGGGATTCGACAACAAGGAATATTTTTTACGCAAATTGCATTTTCTACCAAAATTTTCGTAAAAAATTGTGTCAAAATGCAAAACATGAGTTAACCAGGCGCGTCCGCAAGGGAGGGCCGAAAGACCCAGCCCCCCCCCCCCCCACGGGTTGGCAAAATGAAAAATGTTAAGTTTTCGGCGGACGAAAAGCGATCAAAATGATTTTTGACAACGAAATTCCATCAAAAAATAACACAAATCGCCAAAATTTTGCCTGGCTACGCTCGGCGTCTGTTTGACTGGCTCTCGTGAACATTTTTTTGTCAAAATCAAAAACTTTTCACAAATTTCTAATGATCTGGGCATGTAGCCCTCGACGAGATGAGCTCAAATTTGCCGTTCCTTTTGCGCTTCTGCGTTTCCACACAGAGTTATAAGCCGCCAAAAAATTTGGGCCCTCCCTATCCAAAGGTCCTATGAATGCCCCTGCTAACAGTATGCGACTTTACTTTTATTGCCTTTATCTTAAGCAAAATATTACTGCCTAAATGGTTAAAGTGCGAAAATATTTTTTGCTTTACAGTTTCCGTTAGATTTGCACGTGCAAGATAGGCGAGAGATTTTCAGAGAATCCCAGAAATTAGGGATGGCAGAAAAATCCGTGGGGATTTGCCAACCCTACTTTTTCCTATCTTTCTTTCTTTCTCCTTTTTACCACGCCCTACTTGCCCGTAGCTTCCACGAGCTAAAATTAGGTATTGCCCACCTCTGGACAAAGTGTCTGCTGCTTATTCTATCAAATCAAACGGCCACTGTGGCACCAACTTCGCCCGTAACTTAAATAAACAGACTTCCGTCACGTAAGCCTCAATAAAGCGCCTAAATCCAAAACGATACAAGCAGTTCTGAACTTAACAAACTGCTTCCAACCAAAGACACCAGAAATCGCTTTTGACACCTTGCAGCAAGAAGACGAATCTCGACAGAACTTTAATCAAGCATTTAGCGAAGAGACGAATCTGCGGAAACCCACTGCTGTAACAATGTAAACTAAAACAATGTCAACAGCCAGCCTTACTATTAGCTGAATGAGCAGAAGACAGCAAAGCTCGTCAATAATTCAACGCGTACAAACTAGGGTAGCGCAGAGCTAAGTCCAAACCAAAACGCAACACCATCGCCTCAAGCTAGACAAAGTTTTGGACCAAAGATGAGCATGGGACATTTCCTGCCAACGTAACTATGTTCGAATGAACGAAGACACCACAAAATGACAGGCAGATGCTCTAGTAGCGTGCGCCATAGCACATCGCAAAGCACCGCAAGTTGAGCCACAAAATGCCAAACATGTCCGCATCACTC
>JAQGBB010000542.1:0-18290 GCA_034691745.1 Prismatolaimus dolichurus
CGTCGCCGTGCAGTTCGAATTTTCAGCAGTTGGAAGTTCGGTATTTTTTAGATAAAAAATCTATTGGTAAATAATTAAATAAATAATGAAAAATATATATTGGTAAATAAATTGTAAATTAACCAAAATATTTTTAGAGAAAAAGATAAACAAATTTTTGTGAGTAAAACGTTTTTCAAATTAAAAGAAAATATGAAATAATTATTATTATAATATTATATTATTTAATAAAATAATAATAAAGTAATAATAAAAAATAATATAAAAATAATAAATATAAAAATATAAGCAAAAAAGAAAAAAATAAGAAAAAAAAGAAAATATAAGCGAAAAAGAAAATATAAGAAAATAATAATAAATAATAATAATTATCATAGTTATGGTCGGCGTACAATTTGAACTTTTAGCAGTATTTTTCAAGAAAACTATTTTAAATTACAATTTAAAATAAAGAAAAAGATGTGGAGTATAAATGTCACGCCGCTTTAATTTTTGTAGCAAAAGAGCATAATTTGTAAACCAATCTCCTCCTTCAACACCTTCAGCGGTTATCGTCACGCTGGCCTTCAGCCCGGCGACTGGCAGCTACGCGTGCGTGCCTTATCGCTCGCAAGTAATAGCCTCGAGGTGCCTTGGACGGCTCCAAAGTCGTTCACGATCGCGGAGACTGGGTTTCCTCGAATCTATGTCATCCTCATCGCCGTTGCTTGTTCGACGGTGCTCATCATCGGCGGCATCGTCGCCGTGGTGCTCCTCTATCGACGGCGAATAAAGGCAAAAGAGAAGGAAATCATCTTCAATGTGACGACGAACCCAGACTACTTTACCAAGGAGGACTTCTACCAGGAAGACGAATGGGAGCTCAGAAGGTGCTAAAAGCGTTCTTTTTGCATTCTGCATGGAACGTAGCGGAATCGAAAGGATAGCTAAGTGGTCAAAGGTCCATTATCCCCAATCCCCCTTGCCTCTCCTTTCTCCCTTCGGAACAAAAGTTTGAGAACGTCATAGCTAACTTAGTACAGTATGTTTTATGTCTATGAGGAAGAACACTCAAGTGTCCCATGCTGTTCCAGAGTGTTCCAGACGAAAAAATTCTGTACGTTATTTTGTTGTTGTTTATGCAGAATGCTCTTCGGCTTTGCCGATTGCTTGTTACACCTTATATAGCTGAATAATTTGTGTTTTACTTGTGTTCTACAAGTAGAACATTGACTGTTTTTAAAGTATTCTGGAACAGTCGATCTTCCAGAACATTCTATGTCCAGAACGTCATGTTTCAAACATTCGACTGCCTAGAGCACTCGTTTTTTGCAGAACTTTTTTGCTTCAGAACGCTCCGTGTCCGTGGTTGTATTCTAAAGTGTTCTAAACGCGTTTGGCATTGTAGGCATTTAAAAAATCAATATTTTAACCGTAATCCTCGTCTGACTCATTGTGTTAGGGATGATATTACGCTGGATCGCGAGCTCGGCGAAGGCTCGTTCGGCAAGGTGTTTGCTGGCGTCGGCAAGAACGTGAAAAGCTTCGGCGGGAAGACTTTCGGCGAGTGTGCTGTGAAAACGATACGCGGTAACCCGAGCCTCTACGATCTCTGCCACTTTCTCCGCGAGGCGTCCATCATGAAACTCTTTCATACGGCACATATCGTTGAACTCTACGGCGTCGTATCGCATGGTCAACCCGCTCTTGTCGTGATGGAGCACATGCATAAAGGAAATCTCAGAGACCATCTTCGGTCAAGGTACACATGTGGTTGGCAGCTGATGATAGAAATAATCAATAAATCAATAACGGAAAGTGGAAGAAATAATAAATCGATAACAAAATCAATAATCGAGAGCGCATGCGTATTCACGATAACTACCTCTCCGGCATGCAGAGTTTAGCAGAGACATATCGATTTTAAAGGCGGCCAGATGCCGAAGAGAACGTCGACAATCTACCGCCGCCAACCTCGCAGGAGCTCTGGCAATGGGCATCGCAGATCGCCGACGGCATGGCTTATCTCGAGAGGGAAAAGTTTTGCCATCGTGATCTGGCGACGCGAAATTGCCTTCTTACCAAAGATGGCGTATGCAAGATAGGTAGGATATGATCACGTGACACCCAAATGTCGCACTGCTTGAGACTATTTTCGACTATTAGGTGACTTCGGTATGGCTCGTGACGTCTACGTAAAAGAGTACTATCGCCCTCAAGGGCGCCGCCTGATGCCCGTTCGCTGGATGTCGCCTGAAGCGTTGAGGGACGCAAAATTTTGCAATAAATCCGATGTCTGGTAATTTACAAGCTAGTGGTCATTATTGATTTATTGACTGGTATCAATCAATAGGTCCTACGGTGTGGTGCTATGGGAGATAGTAACTCTCGCATGTCAACCCTACGGCGGTCTTAGCAACGAGCAAGTGATGACTTACGTCTACGAAGGCAACGTTATGGCGCAGCCGAAGGATTGCCCTGACTCTCTGTAAAGAGTATCGTAATCGATCGATATCGATTTATCTATCGATTACTTTTAGCTACAAGCTAATGTGTGCTTGCTGGAAGTTCGATCCACGTGATCGACTCGCGTTCATCGACATCGTGAAACTCCTGCAGCCAATGACAAACGACGGATTCAAACGGGTTCGTTCTATTTGGCGTTTCGTTTGATTAATTATCGATTTATCGATTTCTAGGAGTCATTTTATTGTACACAATACAAAGACAAACCTCGATCGTCGCCTTCGCCCACACCGTCGGGTGCAAGCGATATAATCGCGGTGAATGCCTTACCACGATCAAGCATAGGCACTTGCGCGAGTCTGGTCGACGGCGGACAGCCGTTGCTCAACGAATCGATAACACTCGGTGACATGATCGAAAATTTAGAGAACGTAAGAGAAACAGGGGCAAGGGGCAACAGAATTGTTATTTTTTCTTCGCTTCATACACAGGCGAATCGAGAGGCTTTGTGTAAACGAAATAGACGAGCTAACGGACGATCGGCATCGAAGGCGAGCTTCGAACGTGGACTTTCGATCGCAGGATCGCTTCTGTCGCATGGCGACGGCGAAACGTTTGTCTAGAGCAGGGCTGCAAGTCACTTACTCTGAGTCAGAACACCCCAGCGACGCCTTGCAATATATGTGATGTCTGCCAAAAATGATGCTGCAGCGGATGAGCTTCAAAATATCTGAAGCAATTCCAGCCACGTGGTCGTGAAGATTTTTTGGTGCTGAGCGAATTCCAAAATAACGTGCTACCGTAATCCGACCAATTCAAAAGTCAATAGTTTTAGGAGACCCAAACACGTTTTGATCCATGACTTTGAACACGTAAATCAATCCGAAAAATTCAAAACGTTTTGGAATTTGCTTTAGCATTCACTGTGTTTTAAAAACGATCAAAGTTAGCAAACGAAGAACGCAAAATGTTCAACCCGGTTCGACGTTCAATTATTTATTTTTTTCTGAACATTTTGCGAAGGCTAGCAGAACGTTCTTTGGTGCTGCATATGCCGTCACGTCTTGGGAGGTGATCGGAAAGATTGTCCAAAGTGATGTTTGAGCAAGTCAAAAGTGAATTTTACGTAAGACAGCTTGAAAAAACCAACTTTTGACGTCACGCCATATGTGGACGTTCCGTATGAATTCGCCATTCGCAAATGGTCTACTTTGATCAGTTGTTCATGACTACCCGTGTTTTGTATTTTTTAACCGTGCGTTCTGTGATTATCAGTGTTTTGTAACCGTGTTTTTTTTGTTTTTTTTTCGTGTAATGTGAGTAGGGATTCCACGCGGTGCACGGTGCACAAAGAAAAAGTGTATGCACTGAATATACACTGAAAGTTTTCACCAAAAAGTGTAATACTTTCACCATTTTTTGATCATTTTTACCAAAGTTTTCCAGTTTTTTTTTAAATATTTTTTGAAAAATTTATTTTCGGTTTCAGAATTACAACAATTTTTGAGTGTGTCTTGAAAAGTTTAACGATACTGTCTAAAATGCATGCAGATGCCTTTTACACGTTCTTTGCTAACCCAGAAATGGTTTTAGTTTTTTTTAGATTTTTTGAGTTTTCGGTGCACATCGGTGTACGTGCACCGGTAAAAAATTGTGTGCACCGAAACGGCATCCCTAAATGTGAGCGCATCCCTTGTGCTTTTACTTCCTTTTTGGTGCTTCTCTGTTCTACTGGTCTCTTCTTTTCTTGCCGTCGCGCAGTTTTCTGTGGAGTTGGAACATCCACGCTAGATCTAATCCACACAAGACATCCGCCCACTGGGGAAGGTAGGGCTTTGTGAACTTTAACTTCAATTTCAACAAGTGGTGATAAGAGAATTATAAGGGGTTAAAAATTCAATTTTGTTTGAGGTAAACCCTGGTAGTTTAGGTGGGAGCACAAAATTTTCCTACGGCCTATGGGCTCCACCTGGTGTCCCAATTTCTGGGCAGAAAGATGTGAAAGTAACTTCAGCTAAAAATCCCCGCGAATATTCAAAACGAAGAAATTTCGTTGGTAGTTAGCGGGTACTTACAAAAATTCGTCCAAGTGGGGGCTGGCGGGCGGGTTTCCAGTCTATGCGGCAGCCCTATTTCCAAACTTCCAACTCTACTTTCAACTGATCTGTCGATCGCTGTTTTCTGCTGACCGAACTTTGAGCGCCCTGCACTCATCCTTGCCAGTTTCGAGTAACGTGCCGCGCTAGGTACTAATGCTTTGTCAGGACCAACTTCGCGCATTCGCGGGACATTGTTCTGTAATGGCTATTCCGCGAGGATGTATACCATATTTTTGTGTTGTAAATGTGCAGCAGATCCGCAACTGCAAAATGGCTTTTTTAATGTAGATGTTAGCTAACTGAATCCGGTGCGTTTCAGAGCTATAATAAGTCAGACTTTTAATCGATAATAAAGCTTTAATTAAAGCGTGCTAAATCGATTTGTGCCGTAAGCAAATTGATTGCATCCTGCCTGGAGCGCGCAGCGCGCAAGCAAAGGATAGCTAACTGGGCATTCTGAGATTATCCTCTATCCCCCCGTGTGGCTGTATCCCCCAGCCAACAAAAGTTAGCGGACAGTGTGAGCAAGTTGTTCATGGTAGACGCCAACTTGCCCGTGGTAGATGGTAACTTTCCAATGGTAGATGGCAACTTGCCAATGGTAGGTGCTAATTTGCCAATGGTAGTTTTTTGACATACGTGTCTCTCTTACTTAAAAAAATTTTGCGCACGTTTTTTAACCGCAGGCAGGGTGCACTTCGGCTTTCAGCCGGTTCACTTGTACTTCTTTTTTTTTATACTGCGACGACTTTGCACGATCAGGATAAAATAGTATGTTGAAGTGACACTGCAAGTATGTATTTCTGTATTTTATTCAATGCAGTCAATCAAAGACACATGCAATGCAGTACACGAAACTCATCATAGTTCATTTAGCGGTAGCACTTGTAAGATTTTAGAAGCAATAAGCTCAACTGAAAGTCTACTTTCCGCTTATATATAGCCCACTCTTTACTTCTCCCCGGGGCCATAAGTGGTAAGGGGTGATATTTGAAAAATTTTTTAAATATTTTGCGCCAAAAACAGCGAAATCGAAGTAGTGCCCTTGGGTTATAAGCGAAAAAGTACGGCAATGAGAAAGAATAAAACTCCCACCAAATGCACATTTTTAGTCGTGTTCTGGATTTGGTTCTCAGGCTTTCAAAAAGCTAATACTTGCACAGCAAGAAAACCGGACGACGAAACGGGCCAAGTTAGATTGAATCAGATATTATTGCTTAGTCTGGACCGAATGGGCAAGAAAGAAAGCTCTTAAAAACCGCAAAAATTCACCGAGAAACGCCGAGAAATCACTCTCATCAGTGGCATTTTTGAGAAGTCAAAAGAGGGTCAAGTAGCGACAATTGCAACCGATTGCAACAAGCCTGAAGACGCCCATGAACCAACTGTGCTACGCAGGAGTTAGTAGTTGGTACACGTCTCCCGGATCCGGAGTTAGTTTTACGTACACGTCAAAAAAGGAGACAACTGTGTGCCTTGTCGCCGTCTTCCGCACGAAATTCCAGCGAAGATACGACATGTAAAAAAGGGGGAACGCCGGAACCAGAAAGGTGGTCAAAATGAACGGCCAATGTAAGAAAAGCCTATATCGCAACGTTGAATGCAGCTAAAATGAAATGGCCCCTGCAGACGAAGACTGCATCATGGATGCGCCCGTCAGCGAGATCGTCTACGACGACCTCGAATTCTACGAGCCGCTCGGGGTTGGCGCCTTCGGCACCGTTTATCGAGCGCTCTGGAGGAGCACGGACAAGATCGTCGCTGTGAAGACGCTGATGGTCCTCGAAAAAGAGGTGCATAAGCACGCACCGGCACAAATTAACGAAGTGGTTTCGCATAGTAACGTAAACTTTGTGATCGATCGATAAGTCATAGAGTCAAAAATTCACTAGCATTCAGCACCAAGCAGGAGGTTCAGGGGCGTAAAAAACGTCTCCCCTAGCTCGGACCCCGACGAGGAGCACCACCCGCTGTCCGTCGGAGCAAAAAAAAGAAAAAAATAGACATTGTTTCGGAAATTTTGACTTTGTGGGGCAGTTTCTGTTTAAACCCGTTAACCCAATCCCTAAAATTTTTGTTCCACATGCTGGTCTTTTCTGTACGCTATACTTCTCAATTGGCGCCAAGCTCGTAAGCGTGACGTTATTAGGCTCGAGTGCTGAGTTGTCTCCGACATCGGAACATCATCCAGTTCTACGGCGCGGTGACGAGGCCACCAAAATACTGCATTGTGACGGGTATATAGCGACTGCGTGGCGGTGAGAATGAGGTGGTTACACGCACTATCGATTGCTCGACATAGAATACGCATCGCTCGGATCTCTATACGCATACCTCACGAACAAGGTGAACCCAGATCTCACCGTCGAGCAGATCCTCACCTGGGCGCACGACATCGCCTCGGGCGTCAGCTACCTGCACTACGACGCGATCGTCTCTATCGTGCACCGGGATCTCAAGAGCAAGAACGTCGTCATCTTCGACGACGGCGTATGCAAGCTCTGCGACTTCGGCTCGTCCAAAGTCTTCTGTGAGTGAGACAAGACCGATGGCTACCAGTCGGGACGATAGGGTACCCTAAGGCGGGATACCCCAAGACCTGCCGACAAAGGGGATACCCCACTTTTTGGCCAGAAGCGAAATTTTCAGTCTCAAGTTTTGGCAAAATTTTGTCTCCAAAATCGTTCGGATGTCATATTTTTCAATAAAAAATTCGCGAAATCATTTCTCATCGAATTTCCCTCGAATTGTGCTATTATTCTTGTTGGTGTGTTAGTTTGCCGAAACTTTAAATTTTTTAAAACTGGTCCCAACTTTTAGAACTCATCGAAAGAAGCTCAATATACCTTTCTTTTCGCTGTCCTATGTTGAGTTATAAGCGTTTGAAATGGTGGGATGCCTTTTGGCCCTGTCGACCCTATTTTAACCCTCCCGCCTTAGCCGCCGATCGTCGCCATGACTGATGGCAACTTGCTTTCAATCAACAACATGTTCGTAATAAAATTCATTAAGAACTTTCTGAAAGAAGAACGCATTTTGAGAGAACGCGTTTAAAGTTATAAAGAACGCGCTCGAAGTTCACGAACATGTTCAAAATAATGTATCCAGGCATCGTTCTCCAAATGCAAGCATCCAACAATGCGTTCCAAACGCGTTCGAAAAGTGTTCCAAAATAAGTTGAAGAACGTCCGTGTTCTTTGCTGATAAAGTATCACTCCCGTTTCATTAGCGCACACAACGCGTATGAGCATCGACGGGACGTACGCGTGGATGTCGCCCGAGATGATAAAGAGTCAGCCGGTCTCGGCGAGCACCGACGCGTGGTCGTACGGCGTGTGTCTCTGGGAGATGCTGACGCGGGAGCGTCCGTTCGCTGGCTTCAGCGACTTCCAGATCCAGATCGTGGTCGCCGAAGAGGGTCGTCGCCTCGCGATTCCCTCCGCGTGCCCGGCGGACCTCTCGTCGCTGCTCGTCGACTGCTGGCAGCAGGAGCCCGGCCAGCGGCCTCCTTTCAAGGAGATTATCCGACGGCTCGAGGCGATGCAGGCCAACGACGAGCTGACGGCAAATACGGCCAACTTCTTGCGCAACCGCGACCAGTGGCTCGTCGAGATTCGCATTGAGGTCGAGCAGCTGCGAACGCGCGAGAGCCGCCTCCAGGAGTGGCAGCGAAAGCTCGAGTCGATGGAGCAGAGTATCGAGCATAGTCGCAGACTCGATCGCCAGGTGAGAGAGAACCAGAGGACAAAGCAGCGAATCACGAATTCTCAAAAAAATTATCAAAAAATCGAACGATGGATTGAAACAAGCGGACCGGCGGATCGCCCAAGTGCATCTTGTCTGCTAGCAAAAAAGCACACGCGAGAGCGACCCGTCGCATCTACTTATTCACACACATGAAACACTAAACTCACGGGTTTCAGTTTTAACGCCGAAACAAGCTCTTTTACGCAGTGAATTTTGCTGAAAAAAAAGACAATTTGTAAAACGCGTCAATAACAAATGGTGGGCTGCCTTTCTAGAACATCTTATGGAACGCGCTGGAACAATATGGAACATCTTGAAACAGCTTTGGACACAGTCTACTGGGTTAGTCTGGACGTCCGCTAACTTTCGATTTTTGCGAGGGGAAGAGGGGAAGACCTTTGTTCAACCACTATCTTTTTGCTTACGCGCTGCGCGCTCCAGACAGGATGCAAAAATGAAAAAAAAGATCGATAAAACTGACCGGCCTGCTGCAATCTGTTCGTACTTTTCCAATTAATACCTCAAGTTTGGCAACAGCTTTCCGGCATCATTAGAGGGGATTATTTGGTTGGTGACGAGTTTGTAAGAAAACGGAACAAATAAGAAAGTACAAGCAATGCTACTCTAGAACAGCTTGGAACACACCTTTAGCTTCAGCTAAGAAAGTGCTGATTATCGGTACGGGCTGACGATGGAAGACGAAAAACATTGAAACAATTTGGTCTTATGCTGTCTAAGTAGTGCTGACAAAGACTGAAGATTGGATTTGCCATAGCTTTCATACGACGTGAACTCCTGGAGCGAAGTCGAGGTCGTCAACTGGCTCTCATCGCTCAAAGTTGGCCTCTCGGGTGCCCAAGTGGAAACGTTCAAAGAGCATCACATTACGGGGGAGCGCCTTCTCCTTCTGACTGACGCCGACCTCGATCGGCTCGGTGTAGCGACGGTCGGCCATCGGCGCCATCTACTGTCCGAGATAGCGAGTCTTAGCTACGAGAATCTCCGCCTCATCAACTTCCCCACCCTCTCGCATTCGCACTCGCAGTCGAGCATTGGCGCGTCGCGAAGTGTCCGCTTCACACTCCTCTTCGGTTTCTACGCACGTGTGACGGACACGGGCGTCGTCAAGTGGAAGCCGTTCGTCGACGTCGATGAAGCTGATTGTGATGATCCGTGCGCGTTTATTCAGGTGAAGTGCGATAGCTCTTTGAACGTAGGAGAACGTGGCGTCGAACAAGCTAGCGTGCTTCAGTCCAATGCAAGCCTACCTCGAGAAAAACCGAACAGAGTTTTTAAAGTTGATGGGTCGGGTAACCAATTTTTCTGCATTTTAGTCGAGTAAGAGTTGTCAGAAAATTATAAAACAAAATTTATTCCGGTGCAGTTTAGGAGCCCGAATCCGATTTCGAAAAGTGTTGCATTTCCTATTGCTGATCAAAACGCTAGAAAATTTTGCACGTAAAATACGTTACTTGCGTTTTTTTCTCAAATAACTTTGGAATTGATGATACAGGAAACTCCCCATAGGTTACTTTTGCTATCGAGATGTGTAAATCTGCTTAACCCGAAGTTTCTACATCGTTCATGCAGGGCGAATAGTAGCGAAAACAGCTTTTGCTTTACAGCAAAGCCGTCTGTTGATCCCTAGCCAAAGGTTTACTTTTTCATCAGAATATATCGGGTGCTCGGCATGAATGTGGTGTGTAGACTGCATGGTCACTGGTGTTAACTTGTAGTGACAACCCCATTGTTGCATGAAGAGCAGAACCACATTCATGCCGAACACCCGATATATTCCAGTTGGTGCGACCAACATATAAACAGTAACATCGATAGCAAACTAGCGACAATATGGCACTTTTGATATTCCTGTATGGTCGATTCTACGTGCTGCGACAACAAAAAAGTCATGGAGCCCGAAGTTAGAGTTTTTGCCACAGAATCATGTGCTGCTTGCCAGAATCGGTAGTCGATCACTTTCGCAGTGGGACGAAAATTTCCAAAACTTCTGACCTTTATCATGGCAGCATTAGCCCCTGCACAAAATTATAGGTGTGTGTTTAGCTTCTACCCCCCAAGTTAAATTTTTTTCTTTCTAACCGGTGCTGCTCGACCATATGTAGAGTCTGTCATTCGTACAATGCGAAGAAAAATCCATGTCTTTGACGACTCATTCACCTTAAATCGATTTCTCAAATGATCGTCGCCATTCTTCAGGACGTCACGTTCGTGAGCAAGCGCAAACCGTACGACGTGGTGAAACTATCGAAAGCTCCGTTTGTGCATCCAAAGTGGTTCGTCGGTGGACTCGCAAGTAGACAGTCTGGCGAGAGCCTCGCCAACGGAACGGCATCGACAACCGTCGATGACGCCGATGAGGCCTGCGTTCGTTGCATCGTCAGCTACGTCGATCTAGTGAGGAAGCCGCGGAACACGAACTTTGCGCTAGTCGTTGGCGCAGAGGAACGGGGCCTCGTACGCGAGAAGCCCGTTCAGCTTGAGGTGATGAAGGCGACGCGGCGCTCAACAAGCAGCGGCATTTCGTCCGCGTCCATTCAGGGCTCACCGTTCTCGCCGCAGCTGCAGGGCGTGTGGAAAACGAAGAGATATGAGGACGCACTGCCGGTTCCCCCACCACCAAAGCCACTCAGTGAGTATTATGAAATTAGCTAAGAGATAGTGATCAATCAGTGTTGAGCACGTGACACTTTCAGCCAATCAGCTTTTACCACCACATAATTTCGCAATTCAGATGTACTTGGATGAAGTTTGCTTCTCACTTGCAGTGTCGAATGCATGGGCGGAAATCGTGGCCACTGTCCGCTCTCCGGGCCCCAGTCCCGCCCGATCGACGTCGGCTACTGTAAGCTCACCACAGGCTACCTCAGGCGTCTTTCAGCGCAAAGCGAGCGTTCCAACGCCGAGTCCACAACCGCTCGAGCTTGATGTGCCGGACTTTGCGGGTCGAAACCGTTCGGGTTCAATGCCACGTGTTCTGAGCCCGCTCCACGAGCGGGCGCCGCCAGTCGAGTTCACTTGCGACGATAGCGAGCGAGATGACGACGACGGCGATTCGACGGTTCGTCGGCTCGGTGCGCCATCGCAGGTGTCGAGCTTTAGTGCCCAAGTACACGGTGGGAACGTCAAGTGGACGTGGCCACCGCAGAGACAGAAGTTGTGAGTGACCACACGAAAAATCGATTGTTTTTGTTCGACTCGCTCGTGAATTCGACTCAGTTTGACTTTAATGCTCTACGAGTGGCAACTTACTTATTTTATCGGTTAGTTGGCTGTGATTTGACCGATTTCCACGTGAGATATATCCGCACAAGGTATGCAAATGTGCAATTTTTTTCTCGCTTTTGTCGATTGTACGAGTACGTAGAACATGTTGCGGGACATGCATACATGACGTCACGTCCACAGACTTTTGGCTCGACGTATCGTAAGCCTTTTTCTTGGACTACTTTGGTGGTGTAGAAGTGGTAAGCGTTGGAAAAATGGCAGATGTTGGGCAGAAATCCTGAAAGCCTGGGGACTCCCCCGAAACTTTATTCTATGGACGTCATTCATGTACGAGTCTGTAAGTCTGTTTTTGTCTGTAACACAGCTGCGCGTGATTACGTGAAGACCATGCTCTCGGGCAATGCATCTAATTAGATCTTTTCCAAACCCAAAGCACCTGCTGTGTGACAAGTGAGGATGGGCCGGGCGGGCAGGTGCCCTGGTTTTTGGCCAAACCTGGGCAGCGGCCTGTCTAGTGACAAGCAAAGTGTAAGCGCAGACTTTGTTTAGCAGTCTCGTTGGATCGAAAGAACTTTTTTCAAAACTGGTGGTATCCCAACCGTGTCAATTGTCGATGGAAAAGTAAGGTTTTCAGATCTCGAAAATACTGAATCTTGCTCAAAATTTCTCATTTTGGTGCGCCGTTTGGTGTTTTAATTTCCTTCTTGAAAGCAAGTACAATTTGTGGATTTTTCCGCTGACCAACCAGAATTGAACGATTGAAAATCCGACCAATCAGCGTCGTTTCTTTTTTATAACTTTCTATCGACCACTGCTACAGATCAATAAAACCGCGCATCTTCAGTTTACGCTTCTGTAGACTGTCTTGAGTCAGAGTGGTTTACGTGATTACTGGAGAACGCAGAATCGTCCGATCCGTAATACACGGCTGTCCAGTGAAATCGCAAGTTTACGCTTACAACCACCAGCGATAATATTACGACCATATTTTGTTTGAAATTCGATAAAGCAGTCCGTTGATCCAACGGAGGTCACAAATTGTCATATTAGTAGACACCGATTTTACTCACAATATCACAAGGAAGCGAGCGTTTGCTGACCGGCTATGTGGAATGGCGTGGCTTAGGAATATCCACACTATGGATCTCATTATTCCCCGACGTCTTTTTGAACTTCGCCTTTATACTCGCGTACATGGACATGCAGCCGATCATCTGCTTCGCAACTTGCGCGTTCGCAGGACAGTCTTGTGGCTTGTAGTAGCTGCCGCATTGTTTGCCGACGTCCGAATCGTAAAGCTCGAGGCGAATGAATAAGTCTTGCTTCTGGAAGAAAGAAGATCACATTTGATCATGAGATCGAAACATGCATATAAGCGTTTCTGCGGGATATATCGATGCATAATCTCGAAAAACCCGGTTTTGGTCAATCCCGAAATCTGGATCGGCGAGCTGAAATTTCGGGATTTATAAACATTTTCGAAGCACAAAAATCAAAAAATTTCCAAGGTTTTTGTACTAACTTAGTTCACATGGCCGTCGACCATCGCGTTAGTCGAAAACTAGCGCATCCACCAAAGACAAACACATACCAGCATAACCAACTACGCAACACGCAGCACACAGAAGAATGGACCAAACGCGTTCATGTCAGTCTCATTCACTATCGTTTTCGCTCTTGACGTCTTCATCCAGATCCCGAATTGGAATTGGCGGTCCATCCCGATTTCGAGATTGAAAAAATCGATCCCGCGGAAACGCTAATGCGGATACGACGTGACGGCATGGCCAAAAATAACGTTATGCATAAAATACGGCTTATGTAATAGTGAAAGTTATTTTTTGGGAAAAGCTCGAAAAATGATGTCCTGCATGTTAGTTCACATACTTTCATGATCGACAAGAAATAGTGGGGTGCCAAATAGTGAAGAACGAAAAACGATCGGTGAAAAGGGTGGTCAAGTAGTCACCTGTGGCAAGTTTCAATACTTGTTTGCTGTCTGTCTGGCCCAACTGCCTGGCGTCCGTGGTACCCAGTTTTTCAGTCAACGCAAAAATGAGATCAGTCTTTTCTGGCGGGCTCCAGTTCGGATGTATCGGAGAAAACTTGAACTCAGGTTCTAGGATGCTGATGTTTACATCACGAAAGCAAAAGGTTTGTGCATAAAACTTCGCAACAATCCGAAGATGAAATGGAGACAAAATAAATCATATTTGTTGTTTTCGTTGCCAAAAACAACCGACCGCAAACGTGAATCCAAAAAAATGCGGTTCAAAGTTCACGATCAAACACCGTTGTACCAAAGCGGGAAAAATTGTAAAAACAAAGTAGATGGCAGAAAACGATCTTTTTTGGATAATTTGGTTCTTGGAAGTCTGTCAGAATGCATGATAGCGCTGAACGTCGATGCCATAAATTCCCTTGTGATGTAATGAAAAAATCTCATTTGAGTCAAGAACTATATCTTTTTGAAACAAAAAGGCTAGTAGAAGTCTGAATTCGATATTTCTCGAAATTATCAAAAAATTTGAACAAAAACGAATGCGAGATACCGTACTTTCTTGATTAATCCCCCGGGAGGATTATTCAATTTTTGCCATTTTGGACTAAGGTTTTTACAAAATAATAATCCCCCCACGGGATTTATTTCAGAAGTGCCATCCCATGTGCTTTGAAGATAAAATTTGTATAGCGCTAAAATTTTGTGCTTGTAATTGAAACTCACTCTCAGACAATGTGCTCTGACCTCTGTCCAGCCCACACTTTTGCTTTCGACCAAGAATTTCTCCGTTACCACATAAAAAACCGTTTGCCGGCTGGAAAAAAAACTGAAGATTAATCAAGGGATTAATCAAGATTAAAAAATCTAGGGATTAACCAAGAAAATACGGTAAAGGTTTTAGCAAAGCAATGACGTTTGCCCGATTCAAGAGCACGTGATCATGCATTAAAAAAGTATAAAAATTTTAGTTCCCTAAACTTATGAAAACTACTAAATTTTTATACGACGGACTTTTTTGGAGTTTCAGCAGCAATAGCCGTCTCGAGTGCTCTTTAAAAAACCAATAAAGAATAAACTCGAAATTCGCAAAAAATGCGACTAAAAATAGACTATGCAACGGGCCAGCCAAACTTACACTCTCTGATCCGTCCGTAATCTCAATCAGTTTCTGAATATCGTCGGGCACGATCTTCTGAAGCTCATCGTTGTCCGGCAGACACAAACTGTAGGCTATCGTATGCCAGTTTCGCTGTAGTGGACACCTTAGCGATTGATTGACACCGTCAATTTCGATATACTGCTTGTTCAGATCACCGCAGAGACTGCAATATATGCTAAAAACAAAAATATATCAAAAACGAGTATTTTTTCAAAAAAAACGCATCTGTTACCGGCATTACTGGAAATCAGACATTTCTAGAAACGCCTGAAGTTCTGGCAGGCATTGTCGGAAGTACGTGGCCAAAGATACTATTTCCTTCGTTATCTTCCGACTTGGATATCAACTTAATATATACCGTTTATAGCAGATGTTAATCAAGCAGACTTACGCCTATACTCACAGCTAAAGGATAATCGATTGAAAGCCAAAAAAATTCATGTTTAAATACATTTTTCCGGTAATGCCTGCCAGAACCTCAGGCGTTTCTAGAAATGCCTGGTTTCCAGTAATGCCGGTAACACATCTGGCTTCTCATCGTACCACGATCCAATGCCGCCTTTGCAACGAGCCTTCTCCTTATCTGTTCGGCTGCACGGTAGTGGCTGTCCTTTGGCGCTTCCGACCCGAACCCAAAGTCGCAGCTGAAAGGGCTCCTTAATCGCTTCCTTAAGCAGAATTTTCATCCTGATTTTATAGCAGCCAGGTCCCTTTGCGGCGTCCCGATCGAATTTGATCTCCTCGGGCGGTGAGACGATCTTCTCATTCCAGGCTAGAAAAGGGAATGTAGTTTAATATTAGAAACATATTTTAATTCCAGACTGAAAAACTTACATATTAAAAGTGATTTTTTAAGGTTTCACTATTTCATTAAAATGTAAAGAATCTGTTAATAAATTAATTACTTTCAGTCGCCGTGTGACCATTAATATCGTTCCAATCCGGCGACTTTCGACGACACTTCCACGCTTTCCTGAATGTTAGCACGGGAAAATCGGCGGCCGATGCACCAGACACGAACGACAACGCTAGAAAGACGAATGCCGCGAGCAAACTCCAAAGCAGCATTTTCGGCTCGACGTTGGCGAAGACTGAAAAGATCAAAATTTTCTAACCTAAACGGACGTTCGGTTCGGAAAATTCGCTTCGGCAGACAAAAGAAAAAACTAAAATACACTTGTTTTTTATTTCGCCATTAAAAGCGAAAACTGTGGCAATATAAAAGAACTGATGTCACTGCGACGAAGAAGAATCTCCAGCCCGCACGCGATCGGCGGTGGAAGAACGACGCGTGAAGTTTCCGCCTATTCGAGTGTGCGAAACTTGAGCGACGGTACACTTTTGTGGACTTTTGAAACGGCGTAAACGCGTGATGTTCAGTGTTCGGCCCGATACGAGTGAAACAAGATTTCCTCCCTTCTTCTTGAGTGGTTCCGGTTTAAGGGCAGTTCCGTCTCGACTGCTTCGGGCGTAAACTTCGACAATGCGTGTTATCGGGCAAAGGGAGAAGAACGGAACGGGCGTTGGAAGTTTCAGTATGACACCATAATGTTATTGATCGACCTCGTGCGGTGAACGCTAGACGTGGGCGGGTCTCATCATCGACGTATTTGTTTTTGTTTACAGTTTCTTTCTATAACCGCGTACTAGATTTTCAGTTGGCATCTGTTTCACTTGAGGGGCTGGAAGCTCCGTATGAAAATAGGACCTAAAATTGAGTGCCATTGGAGATAGTGTTGCAAGTTTCCGATTAGTTGGAACCAAGTCAATGTACGTACTTGCGACGATTAACTTTCTGACGAAAACATGATGAAGAACGTGACAGACGTTACGTCAGTTCCTAGTTTCGCGCGGCTACTTGTGCAGGATGTTCAAAGAATCACCGAGCGACCAGTCAAAATGAATCAATCAACTACTGACACGTTGCATAAATGACCAATTTATGGACTAGAGACTTGAAATGCAAAAGTTGGACCTTGTAGTAAGCAGATACAGCTTTTTGAAGTTTGAGCCCACTCGAAGCGGCGAACCTTGGTCAGACTGGGTAAACTTAATTATTTTGCATCCAGACTGGGTATCCAGTATCCACGATGGGCGCTACAATCCCTAGACTAAAAATGTGCGACCGTCTGTGCCAAGCGGTCACGGTCCTTGTGAACGTTCATTTCCATTATCAGTGGGGAACTTTCTACGGCTGATAGGCAGCAAAAGTGTGTGCATTTCCAGATGATACTTTTATGGGGTTTTGTTGTCAATGTCGCTCGCCTTTCGCAACCGCCCGCCCTGGCAGTGTACACTGCAAGCCGCGGCGTCAGGTAGTCGTTATCACGAGAGACGCAGCCAGCGTGTTCGGCTTTACATTTTGCGTCATATTAGCTAAAGCAGAATTTTTCGGTTCAGCCGCGTGAAAAATGCGCGAGTGTCAGCGACGAGCGATCGAAGAAGCTACACCAGAGCTAGCCGAAGCGATGGATCCAGATTTTGTGATAATAGCGTTACATGCAACGAAAATTCTAACGATGGACGACTACAAGGAGATTCGGAAGCACGGACCTCTCGCGTACCAGAAAAACGAACGTATGCTTGGAATGCTCAAAGAAAAGCCCGACGAGAACGTATGGACAACGTTCCTTGGCATTCTGCGAGCTCGAGGCAACTCGAGACTTGCTGAAGAGTTGGCAAGAACGCAGATCGACTTTTGCGATGCACGTTGTGGTTGTTCGCGCGAGCGACTGGCCACTCGCAGAGGTACCGTGTGAGATTTCACATGTGATCGAAACTTGTTGTTTTGAAGCATACTGTGATTTTAAAACTTTGCCACATAAGCTCGTGTAGTATAAAATTACGTGCTCTACGAAGAAAATGGTCAGCTTTACCGACTCATGTTAAGGACGTGTGACTTTCTGAACATGAGTTGTGCTCGGTTAAAGATTACTCGGGGGAGCGCTATTGACCAACGTCTAACATACCTCGATCCGCGTGGAAGCAAACATCACACTTGGACTAGCCACTTTTTACTCAAAAGTGACCTAATGTAGCCTCAGAAGTTTACGCGTTGCAAATAACTGATTTAACGGAGAAAGTCCCAAGCTATGTCGTGGTATAATCTGGTGGTATACGCCCTCGATATTCTCTCATTCCTTTTCTTCTTCGCCAACATTTTCATCATCTACGTGATAGTGAGCCGGAAGTTGCTCGCCAAACTCTCCTACTTCAAGTTCATCCTCGCCGCAATCGCTGGTCTGGCTTACGTTTCGGGTGGAAATACCTTCCTCAGTGCGATCCGTATCTTGCAGTATTATGGTATTCCGACTTTCGCTAACTTGACGCAACTACAGTGTGCAGCGGCGATTTTCGCACCACAATCGGGCATGATACACATACAAGTAAGCAACATTCAAAGTATAAAATTCGCGTTTTTTGAAAAAGCAGCTTTCAGAAAAACCAGTTTTTTAAAAGCTGTTTTGGCGAAAACCCGTTTTTTCTGCGAACAACTCATTTTTGGATAAAAATAGGGCTGGCAAAATGGGGCGCCCCCCGCCCCGCCCCGCCCCGCCCCAATGGGGCAAATTTTTAAAAATCTCCCCCCATT
>JAQGBB010000543.1:0-18284 GCA_034691745.1 Prismatolaimus dolichurus
ATGGACAAGCCGAGCACGTCGAGAGTGATGAGTCTTTTGGCCTTTTTAGGCGTTTTTTCAAGCGACAGACGAGCTCGCCAGAACGAGTGCGGTTCATGTCGGAAGGCTGTGTTGCCATCGTCGGAGCAGGCTCGACCTCTGTCCAAAACGTAAAGCTATGCTAACAAAAGGGAAACATGTTTTTGTTTGACTAAGAAACGGATCGGCTGTTGAGTGCAGTGAGGAACGTTGCAGCACTCTGCAAGATTATACTTGTGCCCTTTTCACTACGGCTTTAGTCTGAAACGCGATAGCTTTAGGGACACGTCAACAACCTTGTGTAACCCTTTTATGTTCTGCTGGCAGCGCCTTCACATCACACGAGAGAGGTCACAAAGGAATGCTTGCAAATAGAAGTGTTGGCGAGCATACTCTGACTAGCGACCTGTGTTGATCCGGTTTCGAACCGCATTAAACCGGATCTGAAATCCGGAATCGATCCGATGTCGGCAGGCCGCCGTTTCCACTTAATCTCATCTCAGGGACTCTTCATTGACGTCGTACCTTTTTCTGAGAGCGCTGCAGCTGCAATGTCGCAGGCACATCTTCTAAACTGAACACGGCGCACACAAGTCATTATTTATTGGGCAGTTTTCGGAAGATTCTACAGAAACAGCTTTCTCAATACCCGCTGGCTGAATTTAGCTACGTTTTCTCAATGGAGACGATACACCAAAATTCTGGCCGCACTTTTTTTCAATAATTTTGATCTATTGCGGACAGCTGATGCGCTTGAAACGTTTGGCAAACACTGGTCAATAGATTTGCAGTTAGAGGGTCTTGACAGGTCTTGGTGCGTAATTGTTTCAAATGCAAATTCTAAATCTTTGTTTTTCACACATTAAAGTTGCCGATACAGCGATTGACTAAAGACTAGATAGGTGCACAATTCATACTAACATTTACACCAAAGCTACGCGTAAACGCGTTTTATAGCCATCACGCCAAAATGTCTGTTAAATTTCATACGTAGTCTGTGTGCGCACATCGCTTAGTTGCCGCTCTTGATGACCCCAATCGTGATGATGCCTTCCAAGCCATCTTCGCTTCGCGAGCTTATAAAGAAAGAGCAGCGGCGTTATGAAGCTAAGCCCAAGCCAAAGCGAGAGTGAACCACCGAGATTGCTCAGAAACGTCTTCGTATCGACGGTAACGTACTGCTCTACGATCGGATAGACGAGACTCTCCGCGAAAATATCGATCTGCGAGTAGTTCACATTCTCCGCCGGCATGCTGCTGCTCGTATACGAGTAGATGATTTGCTTGCAGTTCGCCGGACAGCCGTCTAACCGCCGAAGGCGATTTACGGCGATCGCGTGCTCGCACTTGCTTGACACTCGAACGGCGACGCTTCCATTCGAATGGCGCACTTCGGCCCCATCATCTGGAACGCATACCTCACCGCGTTCATCGCCGTCCGCCAGCGAAGAACACCCACAAACGGTGGCAAAAACGTCGTTTCGGTGGTAAAGTGCACACCGGACGTCCGATCCGTTCTTCAAGCCGTGCTCCATGCACGGCGTCGACGCCGTCGGAATCATGCTGTAAATGCTTCGAATCTGAAAGCCGAGAACGCTCTGCCCGTCGCCGGCTGCGACGCCGTTGAAGATCCACGGATTCCGGGTTCCTTCGTTTGTGAAGAACAGCTCAAAATAGCCTGCGGGCGGCGCTTCGAGATCTTTTCGAAGCGTTATGCGGTAGGACTCGATTTGCGATGGAAAGATGAATGGAACCTCACCGGAGAGGAAACAGATGAAAAACTCGGACTGTTTTGGCTTTACGAACACCTGGTAGCCAATCCAGGAGAGCTCCATCTTCGGCATTCGCGGCTGGTCCGCAACTTCGAAGCGTTTGCCCGAGACAGATAGCTCGAGGCGTTCAGCTAGCGCGAAGCCTACGGCTCTTTGAAGCTCGCGAAGATTAACTTTTAGCTCTACGACCACTAAGTCGTGTATGGTTTTGATTCCGGAGCCAGTGGCTTTCTGAACAGCGTATACGCCGTGCTCGTTCGGATAGGCAACGCCCCAGCATTCGGCGCCTTTGCACGGTGCGATGGCGTGCTCAGTTTGCGACAGGACGGCGAAGAAGGCGAGCATGAGACCGATGAGGTCATTTTTGTAGATTTTTTTGGACGGTGTTTGCGCCTCGGTGCGAAGGAACTCGAGAAGCTTTTCACCATTGTTTTCGGATATGTTCGAAATTAGGCTTCGGATTAGCGGCGGTGTCTCGAGTGCTTCCTGGATACCGTCACCGCTGAAAGTCAGATGATGAAGGTCAACACCCAAGCAGAGCGTGATATTCGGGACGCGTATCTCCTCCGCGGTGAATATTGTTGTTCGTGTTGAGGTTAGCTTCGCCGCGAAGTCGGAGAACGCATCGACGACATCGCCAACGGTGAAGTAAAGCATGACGATTATGAGGAGTGCGAAACATACCTCAAAGATGACGATTCGCTTCGATCGCTTCCAACGATGCACGAAAAAGTCGCGAATTTTGCAAAAACCATCGACGCACATTTTGCACTTTTTTTGCTAATCTCGACGAGTGAGTGCCCCCCTTTTTTTGTTTCGCAAAAGTTTTGTTGACTTTGGACACGACTGCTTTTGTAGCTAGCAGCTACGGCAGTTAGTGTAGGCGTCAGAGGCTCAATTTAGGTGATTGAAATTTTCTAATACCCAACGAGCGCGCTCGATACATTGCGATGAGGGATTTCTGTTTTCGCTAATTACATTGCAATGGCGAAAAGCGCGTAGAAAGTGAGATCGAGGCGGCGCACTATCTATCCTTTAATCGCTAATTAACGGCGCGCAAATGTCTCCACATCTTCCGGGCTTTGAGGCCGAACGGTAGCAAAACGCGTCAATTTCGCGTTTCATTTCCACTGTGTATTATCATTTCAACATCACGTTATGTTATATGGCGAAAAATCTTAACATCTAGCCCCTAATAATCAGATGTGCTTGGGTCGAAAATTCGGCAATTCATTGGATAATGGTGTTGAACGTTGCGCACTTTGCGCCAAACTTGTCTTAATATCTGCAAGAATTTGAAGTTTCATCGCAGATAGCTGCAAGTCGAACAAGCAAAAAATCACCGCTAACATTGACGTTGTAAAAACTTTCTGGTATCACATCGATACAATTCTGCTTTTACCGTCGAAGAAATTCAATTGGAAGACATTGAGTGGTCAGTCGCAGCACCATCAGTTTAGGAGATCAGAACGACCCTATCGCACGCTTTGCCCGGAGAACAGTGCCAACGCGGAACAAAAGGATAGCAGATGTGGTCAGCTATGCATACAGGGCTTTTCATAAAAGCCGTTCGCAAAAAGTTGAATTTTTTAACCCCGTCTCCCCTTGTCCGCAAATTTCCCTATCTCCATGTGTTAAAATTAACGGTATGTCCTCAAAACGCGACCCTCTTCTCCCCGATTTGGTCGGACTTCTTTTATGAAAGACCCCTACCTCCATATTTAGCATGCGTAATAAGTTCCCAATCTCGCAGATTGGAAAGCGGATGGATCAATTAAAATAAATATCATCTGCGTCGACTGTACCGATTAATAACTTTATCACGAGCAAAATGCATGCGGCGATCAGTCCAACCCCTAACGCCATCCACACCAAATACGTGCTTTCTACCCGCTACGCGCGACCACCCTCGCGCATCCCTCCTTCGCACTTCTCTGCTCGAACACTGGTCGGCCGATTGAAGACAGTCAGAACGAACTGCATCAAAAGGGCGTAAGCGTAGGATGCGTTGTTCGGCATTGCCGATTTACTTGTTCTGCAAATCGCCGAATATCGACTTTTATAGAATCGGTATTTACATGCTTGGTGATATCGGATTCAGCTCGGCATCATGTGCACACATACCTAGTGATTATCCGTGGATCGCTGACGATGGTGGCAAAATTTGTGGACTAAGTAGACAGAAGGAATGAGGCTGCAGAATTTGTTTGATCCGAGCAACGCAGAAGCATTCTGTTGGGCGACGTTGTGTTTTTACACAAGGTCAGGATTCTGACAAGTCGAACGTGCCGGTTTTTAGGTTCATTGACAAAGTATCTGCCGGTGCACCTGAAAATCGCCTGCGGCAGGCACACTGCACTTCACGGAATAGCGATGACGCCCATAAAATTTTTGGCAAATTCGTCAAGACTTCTTGAGGTATGCGCGAAAAGTTATGGAATGCATGTCACTTGTGACAAGAATATCGATTATTATGACAGCTAATTTCAAGCCACGGTGTAGCTGGACGATACACACAAACTAAGCTAGCGAAACTAGCAAACATTATTGTCTCTCATAGACGATCACACAGCCAAACTTCAGAAGTTCTAGATACATGGAAATGAGGAAAAGCCGTCTTACATGTGGAATCCGCCTTCCTCGCCGAGCCGCGGTGTCGTCACAATCTTCGCGAGCAGACCTTCTGTGGTCTGCAGTCGTGCGTTCATTGCGCTCAGCTGTCCTTTAATTTGCTCGACGGCCGCCAGTGCAGCTCCAGCTACGTCGTCCTTGTCGCTCGACGTGCTTTTTCGCGCTGGAGGGAACAGCCATTCCGCTGCCATCACAATCGGAAAGACCAGCAAGTTGACGATGCCGATGACGCCCGCTTCGAGCCAGAGGCCGAGAACGCCACCGAGTGCCGCAATGAGCGTCGGTAGCTCCATCGAGAAAAACTCCTCACAACTGACGTAGCTGAACTGCAGCACACGTAGTTGAACCGTTGTGCTCCAGTTCCGATACAGCTCTGCTATATCGCAGGGCCTCGACGCGACCGTTAGCAGCGTTTGCTCGCACGGCACGCTGTCGGTGTCGCAGCGAGTTCGGCACTGTTTGGCCGAATCAATCTTCTTGGCGTCGTACGCAATGGTCGCAAACTCAGCGGGCGAGAAAGCAGAAAAGCAGGAGGGAGCAAGCTGCTCGTCGTAGTTGAGCGCCTTCAGCCACGAGACGGAGGTGCAGTTGCACGTTTCGCGAACTGACGAAACACGACAGAAGCCTCGACACTTCATCTGCGTTGCAGTCGTCGAGCATGGCTGGCGGCGTTTCGGAAGCGATCGAACGCTAAAAGCGATCGTCGCATCAACCCACGTGCAACTCTGCCACCTGAGTGACACGTAGCTCGAGCTTTTGTCAGTTGCGACAGCTTCACTCGCTAGATTCAGGTAGGAGTTGAGCAGATAGAACGTGCGCTCCGTTAACTTAAGCGAGTTTTCGTCTGCTGACAAGGCGAAGCCGTCGGCTATGAACGAAAAGACGATCCAATCTTCGGGATTCCCAAAGCGAGTGCTGTTCTCGACGCCGTAGCAGACGTTCTCGATCGTTTCACTTGAAGTGTCGGGAGGCACTCCGAACCACGTCAGCCTATTAGCGTCGCAGAAGTCGTAGCTCTTGTTCTGATGGAGCTGGTGCCAGTGGTCGACCTCAAACGACATCCTTGTACACAAGGCGTATGCAACTCGATCGACGAGCTGCTCGACGCTGCGATTCGTCCGAAGGAGGAATCGATAGAACGATTCGGGAACGTCGCATGCGATCGCGTTCGTCTCATTGATCTGCGTCTTCTTGCCCACCTCGGCGACGACGTAGCTCGAAAGAATTTTGATCGTCGCCGCGATTTCATCGTAGAAGTCGTCATAGAACTCTCGTCGCTTTGCGCACTCGTCGGAATGAAGGCAATTGCTGAATAGTTGCAGCGTCTTGTTGTCCGTGAGCCGCGAGGCGTTCTTCGCGTTCAGCAGCGAGATGGGAATGTTCATACACAGCGTGGCGCCCGGAAATGTGATCGTCCGGTTTGGAATCAGTTGGACTTTGCTGACGGTCTCTTCGTCGAGATAGGCTCGGATTAAGGGCTCGCAATCTCGATAGGTCAAGTAGAGGCAGCCGAGTAGCAGCGTTGCCCAGAATGCTTTTTCGACCAAGTGCGACGCATTTACGACTTTGGCGATTGAGTTAATTGAAGTTTCTTGCTGGAATTTTGCTCGAACGCCAGTTGTGTTCGTCCACGCCTTTGCTCGCATCTTTCTCGGTTCGGCTCGGTGGTTACAAGTCGAGCGCAGTAGCAATCGTTTTTCTCATGACAAATTTTTAATTTTGCTAATGCATTTGGTGATTCTGCTGATTAACAAATATTTGCATAGCTACTTTTTAGGCCTACTGACGACTTCAGTGGCTTTATGCGATCGCCCGTGTCCGTTCTTCAGTTACCAGAATAGCGCTCGCTGGAAGCAAGCTCTAGCGAATTGGCGTCAGGTTCTTTGATAGGCTTTCTGCGCAAAAATCTTGAACGGCTTGACAGATTTGACTGAGAGTTTGCACGCAGTCTAGGTATGTACGGTGGTGGCTTTGCATGCTGCGTCGGCGGGCGTACGAATCGGAACGCCCGATTGTTTCTGCAAATTGCTGAACGTGGGTCTCAATCAATATTTGCGAAGTTGGTGATATCCGAGATGATCCAGATCATGCGCGCGCACCTGCTGGCAACTTCCTGCTGATCGCTGATGAAGTGACACGACAAACAGACCAAATAATTACATAAAAGCTTTTCTGGAAAACACCAGCTCAGAAAGCAGACAGCTTAATATTGATGAGCGGTGGATCCACTGAGCTAGGTGTTTCGCAACACTAGTCCAGCAGAAAGGGTGCAAGCGAAAGGGTAGGCTGCAGAATTTTTTTCTGTTGAATTCCAAGCACGAGCTTTGTGTTGGGTGGACTGTGTCTTTCGGAGTTACAGAAGATTTTAATCAAAAGATCTTAAAATATTAGAGAAGACTGATTCTATAGGAAGCTACGTGGACTTTTAGTTACAACTTGCGTAAACTTAAACCCGTGAAGCGCCGCAAGAGACTTCGACGTAGTCAAAGTCTAACATTCTGCTCGTGATCGTTGAAAAGTTCGCGTTGGAATGTGAGATCCTGCTTCTGGCCGACACCGCGGCTCTACCACGATCTTTGCGAGCAGAGTTTTAGCGGCCTGAAGCCCTGAATCAATTGCGCTCAGTCGTGCTTTTATCATCTCGACGTCTGTTGGCGGACTTTCAGCATCACTTTTGTGGCTTGCCGTTTCCTTCCCGTCTCGTCTAAACACCCACTCCGCTGCCGTCGCGACGGGAAAGACGAGCAGCTGGACGACACCGATAAAGCCCGCTTCGAGCCAAAGGCCGAGCACGCCGCCGAGTGCCGACATGAGCGCCAGCAGGTCCATCGAGAGCGATTCCTCGCAGCTAATACAGCTAAAGCGGGTCATGCGTTTCGTTTTTCGTCGTCGCGACAGGGTCTCGAGGTGAACGTCGTTATGGTTTGTTTGCACTCGGTGACGCAACGGCCCTTGCACTCGTCCACCGATGCGGCATTTTTCGCCGTCAACTCCGCCGGCGAATAAGCGGAAAAGCAGTAGGGAGCAAGCTCCTTGTCGTAGCCGAACGCCTTCAGCCACGAGACGGACATGCAGTTGCACGCGTCGCGAAGGATCGAAACACCACTGTAGCCGAGACACTTCATTTGCGTCGCCGGGTCGAGCATAGCCGCCTGGGCTTCGAAAGCAATAGAACGCGAAAGGCGATCGTCGCATCGACCCCTATTCATTCTCCAGAGACGACTGGGACGACCCTCGAACTCTTCTGCGTTGTTGAGGCTTGTTTGTGAGATTTAGAAAGGAGGGAAAGAAATAGTTTGCTCTTGCTGTCTCCAGTGAAAGTTCGTCTTCTAGCGAAACCAGTGCCTTCGGCATGAAGGAAAGCGTGTGCCAGTCGCCGGGATTTGTGAAGCTCAAAAATTCTCAACGTTGTAGCAAAGGAAATCCGTCATACTGCCCGTATCGGGCGAGACGTCGAACCACGTCGTTGAAGCCGTGTCGCAAAAATCGTAGCTTTCAGGATGTGTTTGATGCCACTTTTCGACCTCGAATGCCATCCCCACAGAAGTACGTAGGTTTTCACAAGCGTTTAAGCATTCACAACCTTGAATTCGAAGCAGCGACGTCCAAAGCGGGAAAATATGCGCGTTCCTTTTTTTGAAACAATATTCCAGAATAAAGAAAGCCCATTTGGCCATCTTCGCAGGCTCAAAGGTCTTTTAATTGCGGTCATGCAAACAGTTGCAAGCCTCTGTCTCCGTTAATTCAAAAGTTCTTAGCAAAACAAGATATAAACTTCATACATCTGCAATACAAAACCACTTGCGACAAACCACTCAGTGACAGCGCATTTTGATCTACATTCGGACTGGATCATTCACACCAAACTTCGAGCAAATCGGTCAAGCCGTTCTGGAGTTATGAGCAAATGAATGTGGACTTTTTGGATCACCGCATTATCGCCGCTGTGTATTCTTAGGTCCACTGGCTCCATTTTAAACTTGAAACTCAGTTTTGGTCAGAGTACCTCCAGAAAAGAATTTAGCCAGTTAGCTTGCTTCTTGCGAATGCCGTTGTGCACAAAGACATACACGCACAGACAAACGGACGGACAGATGAACGACACTTCTTTCTACATAAGGCCTACTGACTTAATCAGTGGGCTCGGTACCATTGGCCAGTTCCTCACCGTCCGCTAACTTTTGTACTAGGAGGGATACGCTGGATAGCGGGATATAGGAGAGAAGGGGATAGGGTGAATGATTTCTGTATGACGGTGTATGATTTTAAAAGATCTGTCTACCAAGCTTGAAGAGGAAGCCGAATGTTTTAAATCGCGCAGTGTTGGCCATGGCCTTTATTGTCGCTCGCAGTCTCGCACAAAGTTCCTTTACCAAAGAAGCGTCACCTCGGATTTTTGTCCAATTTAGTAGTCTGTCACTCACTTCCGCTACCAGACGTCGACGATATTGAGCGTAATAGGAACCGTCGCGCAATTGTGATGTTCGTTCAACTCAACTAGACACGATTCGAGTCGACCAACGGTTTCTTAGCAGAGCTAGCACACGCTGAAGATAGTGTTCGGCTGCAAGTGCTGCAACGTGATAAAGCGCGAATGCACTTCCACCAAGCCATAAGCCTGAAAAAGTGGAACAATGAACCGCTGAAACTTCCAGGCGACGCTTTTCGGATTGCATACAAAGTCTGTCGGCCGTGGGACGCAGAAGTCGGACTCGGGTCATTTTTAGGGTTCGGATACGGTAGGCGTACCGTTTTGTGGTGATATAAATCTTTTTCTTTATTGAAAGCTAGGCCAGGGTTTTACCCGAAGAACCGGCGATCGCCGCGAGCACCGACTCGAAACTGTCGCAGACGAGTGACTCGCTGAAGGCTTGCCGTTAGGTTGCACGTTCTTGTAGCATAGCGACGTCGAACACGCTAACACCCTGTCTCGAAATGTCACCTTCCCGCCATTGATAATCCATCATTAATACATTATGATGGGCCATATTACAGCGATCTCTCGCTGCGCATTTCGCTACGCACTCTGCCTTCTTCGCATCCGTTAGAGTTCCAGCGATTCGCCGAAAGCATTTAACGGTCGCATTGAGGAAGCCTCTGCGCACGACAGCTAATGTTTGCTCGTCGCCGTACGCGATGGACGCGTATCCGTCGCACATCTCGGCTAACATCTCATTCCGACACTTGCGTTCGCAAGTGAATGCCGAATCGCCATTCTCCGAACACGGCTGGCGACGCAATCGAAGTCGGCTGTACGACTCGGCGACGGCAGGCTGATAGATGTATACTCGAATGTCTGGCGCAGTGAGAATCCAGGGCGACGAACGCCCATCCCACTGTCGCAGAAAGCCCTCGGCGCCATTGTTTGACAAGTACGCCCAGAAGGACTCCTGGGCGGCGTCTGTTCTGCGATCATTCTCGATGGCACGATTCGGACTTTTCTCGTAGTTTACGTCGAAATTGAACGAATGCTCGACCGCAAAGCAAACGGCGCCTTTTGGCCTCATCGGTGCGTAGGGGCCGAGCCATCGATGGCGTGATTTGGCGCATCCTTGTTCAGTCAAATTGTGCGGTTTGTCTCCGACGACCTAAACAGCTCTATGCGAAGGCCCATTGCTTTGCATAGCTCGTCGCTAAGGGCTGCCGAGAAGTTTTCCGTATTATCGCCGTCGGTAGAATTCGTGAACAGCGCCTTGCATCTGCTGAGATTAGCTTCTGTGTAGTTCGTGCTCTTCGTCGCGATCGTTGGGGTTTTTGATGGAAAAAAAGACCTCTTGCTCCAAGCTCATGAGAAGCGAGAGACACGAGTAGTGTTCTCTCAGCTTTTTCGTGGTGCTCGTCGGGAAATCACCGTTCAACTCGGTGTCAAAATCAAGCGTGCTCCTGATTTCGAAGCATATCGTTGGATCTGCTAGCAATGGCAGACTTGAGTCAAACGTCATGTCCATGAAGGTCTTCTCCCGCGTGTACGACTCGACGATCTCGGTGACGTCACGCAGATGCATGAGAAAGCATGCGGTGAGAAGAGCGATCAGCGAGAGTTTTGTGAGATCGCACGGCAACGATTCACCGAGTGCATCGTCGAGGAAGTGAATGTAAGTCGGTAATTCGTTAGATTCTATCTCAGTGACGTCTAACGAGCTTGCGCTTGCGGGTTCTCGTCGTATCAGTTTCGAAAAGCAGTTTGCACCAATCGAGATCACTATAAGGCGTATTCACGTCTCTCGGTTGCTGCAAGAAAGCACTTTAAACTTCGGAGTGGGTCAACCAAATTACTCATTTTTTTGCATCCTGCAAGCGAGCAACAACAATAGATGTCTATTGTTCAAACAGGCCGGCTTGCCCCCGCTCGTCCCCCGGCTCGTGCCGCTCGCCCCCGCCCAAAATCGAAAGTTAGCCAACGTTGCGAGAAAATGTTCCACAGTACTTCAGGCAGAAAAAGTCAAATTTCGTGGGTTTTTCGTTTTGGCAGAATGCCTTTTCGGTTTTACTGATTTGCTTGTTTCTCAAAAAATGTAATTGCTGCTCGGCTTTCCGCGATTTGGATTAATTAAAAATACTTAGCGTTCCTCCGAGAATGTAGACAAGCGTCGTCGAGTCCATCACTGGAAATTCGCGAAAAATGCAATCATAAGACGGGTGCATCATCGAGTTGAGATACAACATAGAGCGATTACCAGCTTCGCTAGCGAAGGGCGACGAGCAACTATCGTAAATGGGTAGCCTTTGCGAGAACGGCATCGCCTCACGGATGCACCTCTCAGCTTCGCAGTCTCTCAGACACCCGTTCGTCATCGCGCTCAAAGAAGAAAAGTTTTTTGATGCACACGTCGACAAACCCCGAATGTCGGGCGCCGGATCCTCGCCGGCGTTATCGTCAACACACGAACCTCTATCGTCCAGCGTACGCGTCAGTAGTTTACAGCCGCAGATTTTCTCTATTGCCGCCTTGAGGCAGCTCTCTTTGCACGAGTTCGGCGATTCGGACGATTCGCGGCATGAGGTGTTCGCACGCCTCGAAAACGTGTGAAGAATTGGCAGCCTCCAAAGAAGCTTGTAGAGGTTGCATACGGCGAGTGCGTAATCGAGCGATATAGGCACAGCTAAAACGGGCGCACCGATGCGCCAGAACTGCAGCGCGCTCATAAAAGCGGGCAACCCATTCGACGCGACATCAAAAGAAAAACTACAACTCTTTCTCGGTGCTGCTGAGCAAAGAGCGGGAATGCTGAACGCGATAAACGATGCCTCGATTCCAAAACCTTCATGGACACAAACTTCGTGGTAGCCGACGAACGCGCTCTTTCTGCATATCTCGTCGGCGCTGATCAGGCGACGATCGACGTCGTCCCAGATCTGCGGCGCCGCTGCGAGACAGGCGAGAACGGCGACCGTTCTACGGAGGACGCCGAGAGGAACGCCGGCGCTCGCAAAGTCAACATAGGTATCGCGCAAGAATACCGCTAATGCGAACACGTCCTTGGGCCGATGAAGGAATAACGCAAAGTGAGCTTCCCACATGAAGAGCTTACCATGCCCGCTCTCTACTTCTTGTTCGCTTTGCGTCTGTTGTTCGATAATTGCGTCCTCGGCGTCGGCGATGCTCGTCAAAGCAACGAGCGAAGCGTCGAACAAACGCTTCTGCTCACCGTCGGAAGGCAAAATCGTGGCATCCGATGAGTTCCAGGCGCTGAGCTCTTGCGAAGCGAATCGCTTCCACCCATACTTTCGACAATACAGAGAGCGCAAAAGCTCCACGCGATTAAACGAGATGCAGAGATAGCCTCGACTAAAATTGTGGTACGGCTGGCGGACGAGGCTCGTCTCGGCAAAGCCCGACTCGGATTGGTATTTGGAGCTTATTTCATCCATCTCCTTGATTGGCAGCCGAACGAAAACGACAAAGAGAGCGGCACTGATGATTTTGACGAACTTCGACCCGCCGAACAAAGATACGACGGCCCGTGAACGTTGGTGTCGCCGAGGCGAACTGATACAAAACGATCGAGATCGTCGAGCAGAGTGTTCGAAAGAAAAGAATGCAGCCTTCTCGAGTCGACCGAAGGCAACGCGAGAAGCTCCCAAAAGAAGCTAGAACGAGATGTGCAAACGCCGCCTTGAGGCGACTGAAAGCGAACTTTGCCATTTTCTAGAAAAGTGTGCGTGGTCTCGGGACCTTTGGTATTCTTTGCTTCGGTTCTCTTCTTTTTATCTATGAGTCGCTTTCGGTTTCGGAGATCTTTTGAGTTCCTCACGCACACAAAGCTGTCGCTTGCAGACTTTCATCATCATTACCATCGTACTGCACGTTCTTGACGTTTGAACCGCCGACGTCTGCGTCATTCAAATACTCGTCAGCTGCAGCTTTGAAAGAACTGTCACAAAACCCAAAACTCACTTCTTAATTGTTATCCACGCTAGCATGTGTGACGGATAAAGATCGATCCATCCACATTCTCTCCCTACGTTCAGGGAAGGCACAGTTGACGAACGAGCGTAGGACGGCCACGTAGATTTTTAGATGACGTCACTCATGGTTCCTGCATAGTATTTTATCACGGCTTTCAGAAGTCGCTGCCCATCTGCCGGTTGCCTGGAGTTAGTAGTCGCATTTATAACCGACGGAAAATCCAATGACAGCCAAACGACAATGACTACGACATGTGGGCGTCGTCATTTTTAATTCATCTAACTTTCATGCAAAATTTTGAACTTTTACTAGCTTCACCTGCGGAAAACTTTTGACGAAATCTCGTTGGTAAATGGGGGGAGGCTTTTTAAATAATTTGCCCTATGGGGCGGGGTTGGGGCGGGACAGCCCCATTTTACCAATCCTAAGTTGGGTCTGTTAGCGATGACGGGCTAGCGTCGAACGTCACGACCACGTAGGTCTTGTCTTGCGTATATGACTCCGCGACGTCGCCGATATCGCTCAGATGCATGAGAAGACACGATACGAGAAGAGCGATCAGCGAATGTTTTACACCATCGTTAAACGAAGAACCGCAGCGTGCGTCGCCGAGGAAATGAATATACGTTGACGATTCAGAGTTTGCGGTGTTTGCCTCCTTGTCTCTTGTTGGACGAGTTTTGAGAGGCAGTTTGTACAAGGCGAGATCACTTGAAATCGAGTGGAATCGCGCACTGAGTTCGCACGAAGTTTAGCAAGCTCCGACCCACAGAATGATGCCAACTGGTCTAACTTGGGCTCTCCCCCTGTTTGCAAAAGTTTAGCGGACGTCCAAAAGATCACAGTGCATTATGCGGTTTAGGAAAATGTTCATTCCGCTAACAAGCGCAGAAAAATTCACTTAAAATTTCCGAACCTCCATTCCGTCTGAGCAAAGTCGTTGGAAGCATCGGAGAGCCTTGAGGATTGCAAAAGGCAAATCTGCGGTCCGAGGAGAATCTCAGGAAAAGAATAATTTTGACATTCCGCCAAAGAAAACTAAGTCATGGCTGTGACAGACAGGCTCACTCACTGAGGCACACGCGACCAGTTAGCTTTTTATGCGCGATCGTTGCAGAAGATTGCAAAACATGACAAACTTACATCTGTTTATCTTCCAGATTTGTCTTTTAGGGAAAAACTGTTTTGAAAATCGTGAGAGTTAGAGGCGCTTGTTTTAGCCTCGTCCTACCTGAACAACCAAAGTGGGTCAGGTACGATTCCCATAGTTTGCATACATACGCAGATCTGAAGTGCAAAAGTGTTGCTTGAAGCTCAAAACATCTGAAAATTTGATTCCACTCGAACAAAAATGAAAAGCAGCGACTTCTTTGTTTTCATAGGTCACTAGTTTCGAGTAACGTTTTTGCACGTATTTATTATTTTTTACTTAAACGCGAAACTTGGTTTTCAAAACTTGCACACAATACTAATTTCAATGTTCTACATACATTTATGTAGAGCCAGCACACACCGAATGAGCTACACGCCATGGAGGTGTTGTACTACGATTCAACAGCAAGGGACTCCTGATAAGCCATCTTACGTGATTTCATGACGTCACGGGTGTCGTCAGAAAAAGCGTCCTTGTCAGAAAAAGCGTCATTGTCAAAGCAGCCCTGACTTTTACGTTTTAGTGCAGCGCAAAAAATGATCAAACCAGGGATCGGGGATAAAGCTCTCCTGCTTCTTGTCGTTGGCAGCGTTGTGTTTAAAATATTTTCATTTAAATATGCGTCCTTCGTTGTTCTCACTGGTATTGTCGCGGAGCTAATGTAAGACGCTTGATGCATTTGACTCTGTAGTCACGTGTCATAAGCTTTCTTTTTTTCACAGATATGTAAAATGGAAACTTTCCCTTTGGAGAAGATTGAACATTCCTGGTCCGCAGCCGACGATATCTTCTTGGAATGTCTTTAGCTTCTTTGATGTAAGCTGCATTGATTAAGTAACAATTTCGTGGATGCTTTTGGCTAAAACGCCAAACTGCTTACCGTACTTTTCCACTTTTAGCCTCCTCGAAGTAGCCGTCGAGGCTATAAATGGCAAGGGAGCTAAGAAAAAAGCTTAGGAAGCTTAGGAAAAAAGTCTTTTTCGTTCGTCACACCAACGCAATTTTTTCTCAGTGATCCTCACTTTGGTGGTCACAAGCGCAAAACATTGTGGTTGGTGAAAAAATTGGGAACCAGGACGATTAGAATTTTACGGTCCTCCTCCAATTCGTCCGATTTGAATGCAACTGCTTGGTCGTTGGTGTATATTCTTGTGGATATTTCGAAGCTCTCAGTACCACTTATAGCCCCCGGGGCTATAAGTGGTACTGGGGGCTAAATTTGAAGCAAATGTTTTTTTTGCTTAAAATGGCCAAAATCAAGTTTAGCTCGAGGGCTTATGAATGGAAAACACGGTATGACCCAAACACAAGGTATGACTGCGGCAAATGCAGTGTTTAAACTTAGTTTTATAAAATTAAAACTCGAAACTATTTTCCTTGGATCTAAACTGAAACTGTTATATTTTAGTTTTTATATACCGCATACGCTGTTTTAATTATCCCACATATTGCAAGATCGAGCTAAATAATTATTTTATATCGAATTTTATTTTTATTTTTTTAATATTTTCTATTTTCAAACAAAAATTTTGGTGCAATGCGCCCAATCCGACGTAATGTGAGCAATACGGCGTAATGTGCAAAGTGCTAGAAACAAAATAGGGATGTGACTATCCAGGGGGTTTTCATTTACCTCCCAGGGGCCCCCCGAAAACCGCCCCGCCAAAATTTTCAAACGAAGCTGCAAAAAAGCATACAAATTACTGCTCTTTCTAGCTGCGGATTCTTTACCGCAGACAAAATTCACAGCAAGCAAATTTCACGGGATATTTAAAGAAATCTGTATTCTACTCGGTTTTCAAAGATACACAAATCAGCTAACCGTCACTTGTTAGAAAGTTATGTTGTCAGCGGATCGATAATTGTGCTAAACTAAGTGAACCGTCTTCTGAGCGGCCTTTTCAGCGGCAACGGTTTTAAGTTTTAAGCGAAAAAATAAAAGTTCTAAGGCACTACCCGGGGTTTTTGTCGGGCCCGGGGGTACCAACCCTAAACAAAACAATACTTTCATTTGAGAGTAACTCGTTCGAGATGAAAGTTTCCACGCAAGTCTCCCGTGCACGTGCGTTGGTAAAGCAAACTGATACATCTACTGACAATGTCGGCAAGACTCGAAAAAAGTGCGCGCCTGCGTAGCAGTACAGTTGACGATTCTCGAAAATTCAGCTGCACCCCCAAAACCAAATGTGAATTACGAGGAATTTCATGACCATGCGTTTGGTTAAACTTACGAAGAATATTTAATGGCGTTACAGAAGTGACGTAAGACTAGGTCAGTGAAGAAGAAACGTTGGCCGTCGGGCATCGAGCCCCGTACCGAAATGACATCTAAGATTAATATGGCACGAAAATTTCAAATTTCTGGCATCTGTAAGAGCAATCTGCAAACCAAAATTATCAGGTTTTGGTCGTTTCCATAATACTTTTCGAATTGGGATAAACCTAGAATAAACCCTCTCTTTAACCAAAATTCGCAGGCTTCAATCCGGTAAGTTTGCACAACTTCTGGACGTTTTCAGGCGACGTCCCTATTGCGAAGGCACGTGCGTCCCTCAAAATAGGGTTACAAAGGTGAGGGCCACCGTCAAAACTTTTTGCTCCGAAAATAGATTTCCTTGACGGGAGTACTGGCGACATATGGAGAAGATTCCAAGTCATTTGACTTTATTAAAATCCATGAAGTGAACCTCGAGTTATGGTCGAAAGCGTCTCTGCTTCAAAAAAATCAACCAGTAGGCTCTCCTTTTTTACGCGCTACGCGCTCCAGGCAGGATGCAAAAATCTTAAAAACTCTCGGAACAGTTGCGTGTCGTGCTCTACCGTCAATCAAGACAGACATCCGAAAACTTGGCACGATAAATAGCGCATGTTCCTAGTATATGCATGCAAAAGGGCATGAAAATCGCACGTCACGTTCGCATGTGGCGTGCCTCAACATAATAAAACAATCGGAAGTAATGACATGAAACTCAGCCTGACAGCGATGATCCCCCTTGTTCCCTGACAACATATTTCGCTAAAGTTACCAGGGCCTTTCTTCGTCGCAGCGCAGCGGTGCAAAATGCAAGAATTTCAGAAGATGCGAATGCAAACGTTTCGTCTTCCCAGGCCATGTTAAATTAGTAATAGTTACGCTTCAATTTTGTTTTCAACTAGTCCATTTTGCATCCTCCAACGAGCGGGCGAAGCGAGCGATAAAAAGGAGGCTGCTGTGAAAAAAGGGTGAGAATAGAAGGTTCGAGTCGACTCATTCTTCGACTTCACGAAAACGGCGTTCTTCTTCGTCTCTCGGCGGCATTCGAGCCTCGGTGGACTTCGCGAACAGATTATCCAGCGGCACCAGCGGTCTCATTTGATCTGCTCGCACCGGCGTTGATTTTGTGTGCATATTTGACAACGTGCTGTGTTTTAGTTTTCATTTTTAATAGGCCCTATCTTTAAGCTTCTCATCAGCTTTGTCTGAATTGTTCTTGACTAGCAGAATTATGAAAGTAGCAAAAAATCTTTAGGTATTGAATTCAATCAAAGTCACTCAAAAGTTGAAAAGTCGAACCAATTTGCATATCGCGGTAAAATCGAGTCAAAAACTCGCAAAGTGTAAACAAAAACTATACGTTCGGTTGCCGACTTGAAAGCGCACAAGTGTGCTAATTAGTGTTCTGTGAGCTGCATTCCTCTTCATCAGGCACGTTATCGTCAACTTTCTCAGCTGCAACGTTTGCTTCTTCACTAGCAGCTGCACTCGCTTTTGCCGGTCGTCGAGTCAGCCTTTCTGCTTTTACAACGATCGGGAAGACGAGCAAATGGACGACGCCGATGAAGCCCGCCTCTAGCCCAAGGCCAAGAACGCTGCCGAGCGCCGAGATGAGTCTTGGAAAGCCCATCGAGAGCGACTCCTCGCAGCTGATGTAGGTGAACTGGCTCATGCGGAGCACACTCGTCGTGCTCCCGTTCCGATAGAACTCTGGCGTGTCGCAGGGTGTCGCGAAGAACGTCATTAGCGTTTGCTCACAACGAATGCCGTCGATGTCGCAGCGATCTCGACACGCCTTGTCCGAGTCGATCTTTTGCGCATCGTACGCGTTGACCGCGAACTCCGGCGGCGAAAAGGCGGAAAGGGACCATCCATTATTTACGTAAAGCAGTAGGGGTAGGGTGGTGGTCGGCCAAAACTTTACCAATCTTTACAACGGGAGAGGGGTGGTCCGGCCAAACTTTACGTTAAGCTCACGTTCAACCTCTTGCCTCAAACTGTCAGTATCAAGACGCAACAACGAATGTTGAGAATTCCTGGTACTTT
>JAQGBB010000544.1:0-18269 GCA_034691745.1 Prismatolaimus dolichurus
AATTCGAGAGCCGACCTGTCCGACCATCATAAAAATCGCACAATAGGCTCACTTTACCCCGCTACTAGAAATCTGGGAAGGCGAGATTTAGAACTAGAATGGTGCAGGCACTTTTAGTCACCGGACCGCTTATACATCAGTACACAGGAAGATGAAAAGCTTGAACTTTCCCCCGTAAAATTTAATTCGAAAACTTTCGCTGGTGCATCATTTTATGCTCATTCTTGTGCGATCCAACGTGTAGAGAATTGCTGACATTTTTTAGCGCGATTTACTCATGTGAGGATGCAAAGTGCTCAAAATGCGCAATCTGATCTAGTCAGTTAGTAGCTAACGCAGTGAAGCGATATTATCAAGAATTTTAGATTTTTGGTTCCGAGAAGGTGAGTGTTATGCTGCAATGAATGCGGAATGCTTTCTGATCGATATTTTCTTTTGTTCTATTCATTCTGGCATGCATTCCGATTAGTTTTGAGATTTGCTAATTATAAAGGTACTAGAACCTTGTGGGAAGTTTTGGCAATCAAATGAAAATTTATTCGTTTTAGACAACGTTGACTTCTGGAAACAGAAAAAAGAAGCGCCATGTTTAGGGTGCACATATGTGTGTCTGCTCTCAAGTCGACTGTCGACTTGACTACAATGCTTCTTCTATCGTGTATGCCTATGCCTTCGCACTTCCGAGGCTATCGAAGACGACGTCCACGTCCCGTTCTTGGATCACCACAGCTGGACTTGCGGTCTGAGTAGCTTTAAAATGCGATCGATTCGTCAGATTTTCCATTATTTTTTTTTCACTCAAAAATATCTATCAGATTTCGTACTCGTAGAAATACTGTTTGTGTTTGAAGAGTTCAAATTTTAATGTTAAAAATTACTCATCACGTTTGTTCTTGGCGTTCAGCTTACGGCGAGCAAGGTGCAGGCTGCATCCATGTCGGACTATTCACCGGAATGCAAATGAGCGCGGAAGTGGTTGAGTTCGTCGTCGGTGTCCCATACCAAGTGTCCACGCACCAACAGCCGTTTTGATCACACTGCTTTGGTCGGTAGTCAAGACCTACAGACACGTGACGTTTTGGCAGATTTTTAACTATTAAACCGAAAACGAGACCGAACCGTTAGCTGCACAACTCGGTACGTGGCCTCCGTCGCTGGGGCTGATCAGAGAGAGATTTTGCTGAAAATTGCAACCTAAAGAAGGGCTGGTTGCAAAAAATATTTTGGTGACGAAATTTGCATGCAAACTTTGCTGTGGAAGTCGCAGGCCGGGATGAAACTCTGGGTTGCAGACGAGTGCCGTCTCGGCGCCGAGAGAGACGGAGAAGCTGGAGTTCGCTATTTTCGTACCGTCGATTGGACTGACGCACCAGCACTTTGCCTCCGAGCATTGCTTTGGAAGATAATAACCTGAAAATTTTGCTTGGTGCGGCAACTGATTGATTTTTATGCGTAGCGCAGAGGCGGCCAACCTTTTGTGCCGTGGGGTCACATTTTTGGCCTCAATCCCTCAAGGGGCCCCATTTTTCTAGAATTCCTTTGGATAACATACGGTATCGTTGTCATTTTTAAAGAATGAGTAGCCAAATATGCTAAACCGAAAAAATGTTGGCATGTAGCTTCAAAAATCAAATCGAAGAAGGTGTTTTTGAAATTTAACAAAATGTTTCCTCAATTTGACGGGGCCCAGGAGGCCACTTCAAACCTCTCAGGGGGCCACTTGTAGCCCCTGGCCCCGAAGTTGGCCAGCCCCGGCGTAGCGAACGCACTATACACACGCACCGTTGCTGTCGCACTGGGGTCTGAACGACCACGGGCTAAACGTTCCATCATTCGTCTCAACTTGTGGTGCATCCCTCGAGCATTCGCACTCTGAAACTCACATAAAATACTTTTGCTATTCGATTTTGATTTAAAAAGTCGGACGTGCCGATCCTCGAGGCCCACTGGCTTTAAGCCTGTCAGTGGATCGCAAAACCGCAGATAACGACAAATTTCAACCGTACGTAATTCCAGCAACATTCGCATCAAATTTCAAGCAAATCGGTCCAGGGAGTCCCCAGTTATTAGCAAAAGAAAGCCTAGACTTTCGCCACTAATTACAAAAACCACTTATGACAATAAACACAGATTACAGCAAACTTGAGACTGTGCTGTACCGGGAACATTCTCACCAAATTTGAAGTAAATCTGTCGGAGCGTTCTGTAGTTATAGGCAAAACAAGCTATAAAAGCAGGCCGCTTACGACAAAATTATGCCAGCAAATTTGAGTCCACGCTGGACCGGGAACTTTCTCATCAGATTTGAACCTAATCAGGTGAGGGAGTCTCGAGTTATAGGCAAAACAAGTTACAAACTTTCGACATTTATTAGAAAAACCATTCAGGACAAAACCCCTCGATGACAGCAAATTTCAGTGTACACCTCAGCGGGAAGATTCCTACCAAATTTGAAGCAATTCCGCCCAGGCGTTCTGGAATTATACGCAAAATACGCTATTACACGCCATTTTTAACGTGGATGCGGGTCTATTGGATCACCGTACTCACGGAGTATTAGACGCACTGGGCTGATTTAAAAGCTCTTGCGAGCCCTTGGCCCATAGTACATACCTGCCAAATTGCGGACCTCGTGCCTACGGCAGACAGACGGACGGGTCCCATCGTATAAGACCTACTGACTTCGTCAGGGAGCCTAAAATCATATTGCTATAGATATCTAGCTTACTGCTTTGAGCGGCGCCCACAAACGTCAGCTCTCCTTTCAGGACTGCTGCGATTAGAGTGAGGATAACTGCAAAGAGAAGACGGAGCGACGGTGTCCAAAATATTTTTTATTTCTAATTTTTGCGCAGGTTCGAAAAGTTCTGGTACACCTTCTGAGGACGATCACGTGACCGTCTGAGATCTTACCAAAAGCTCGCATCTTGTCGCCCACAAATAGTCGAACTAGAGAAATTTGCGAATTGTTTTCAAAGAAACCACTTGCGAACCGTAAATGAACGCCAGGTAATGCGTTTTGGTTTAACATCAAGACTCAACATGTAGGTACGGTTTTCTGCCGCCCCGTCGGATTCAATTTTAGTGCAGCGATGAATTCATTGCATATCTAGGAGCACCCTAGACACTACCATTTACAGTGCCTGTTGTGCCTCAAGACTATTGCAGAAGCATGATCGTGAAAGAGGCAGTGACTAAATGACTATCTCATTCCATATTCTGCCCACTTGAATGATTCGGCGAGTCTTGCCGGTGCACGAAGTGCGTAGGAAGGTCATTTTCGATACGAAAAGCTCGTAAATTTCGATTTAACTATAAAAAATATCGGTGACAGTTTTTTATGTACAGTGCAGTCTCGCGATGAAAACGTATTCAAAGAATGTTAAAAACCTAGCAAAAAATATAGAAAAAATCTAGCAAAATCTACAAAAATTTTCTACAAAAAATCTGCAAAAAATCTCGTGATAAAACATATTCATTCAACGTTAAAAATAAAAAAATCTAGAAAGGTCATCTGGCGCCGAAATTTCACAAAACCGCCGAAATCACCTCGCATTACATTAGCGCACAGACAGCGGACGGCTAGTTAAAGTTGATCTGAATCTTTATCTGCGTCCCTATCGGCGTGTTCGTCTGCTCGATAGCGACATCCAAGTCGTGACTCTTTACGCTCGTACTTGTGCTTGGTAGCATCGTCGCATCTTCTTTCTCGGTCGTCACTTTGATTTGAAGTTTTCCCTCATCTTTTTTACATTTTCGGCCACATCAAACTGCAGAAACCTCTCTCACGTTTTGGCGTAGGTTTTCAAGGCGAACTTTTATCGCTCGATTCGGGCGAAAAACCGCCAAAGGGAAATCGTGGTAGTTCACCAAAGCTTGCCATTTTTAATACACCGTCAGCCGAAAAGCTGTGACCGCTGTGTTGCGTGTGAAAAACGTTTTTGCTTTTCTTGCTTACTTTCTTGCTTTTAACAAATTTTTTTTTTAATTTCGTGAAACTTTCGGTTGAAAAACCATGATTTCTAATCCTGGATCCCGAGGGGTTTGGCATTTACGATCCCGGAATCCGGGTCCGGATCGGAATCAGGAAAACAGCCGGGATCCCGAACGAACACTAGTGTACAGAAAATGTCTGTACTAATTATTTTCCCTTTCATCCGAGCTTCCATGCACACTATTCATTCACGATCGCTCGACGAACGATAGCTCGTCACCCAGAGAAGGTACGGGGCTGCGGAATACGTCAAAAAATTTGAATTCTATCTGAGGACTTTAACTTTCGGTTCCCATAGAAAGCAACAGAAAATTTTCTCCTCAGCCACCGGCGAAAAAAATGGGGAAAACCCTATTTTCAGCAAATTTCTTCGGGACTTCCGGACAGGACCTTCTAGGCGTTCCGTCTCGGCAAAATGCCTTTCCTAGCCTGTCTTCATGAAACGGGATTTCCCCTTTCCCTCTCGTCCATGGGCTTATAGCAGCCAACTTGTTAAATATCCCTCAATCAGGCACCAAATTATACGCCAACTCTCACAGACGATCGACGCCTCCTTCCGCCTACCTCAATTCTCAACCTATTAGAAAATGCCACTCTTTTTGCACCCACTCGGGAAAAAGCGCCGCCAACAACAACAGGATCTGCATGCGGCACCAAACCATGTGTGCGAGTCGTCATTGTGATAGTTCAATACTTTGGTCGCGCACGCCAGAACGTCGACGTCGTCTAGTTACAGAAAAAGCGAACGTGTAAATAAAGTGTTTCTTAGTCGGAATAAAAGATGCAAATTAGGTACTTTCATGTCTGCACCACGTCGTCAACGGCGAGAGTGCAGAATCCCGAACTGTTAGTTTTTAACGCCAGGGTGTTATTTGGTTACACCTCGGTGATTGCGTCTCTCCTAATCTGCCGACGTCCATGCCACCTCCGCGTTCGCAGGAAGGATAGCGAGACGTTCGAACAGAGCGGCTGGAAACGCTTTTTTGAGGTCACGTGACTTGTGAGCAATGAGTGCCTCAACATCACACGTATCTTTGTTGCTCGTCGTCATAGCGCAGATGGTGGAATTGAGTAAAAACGATATTCCGGAACTGCGTGATTACTCGAATATGGACCTATCCCCTCTTGGTTGCAGGCTATTTTTGTGGTCCGTCGACGGGCGGAAGCAGCAGCAGCAGCAGCAACAGCAACAGCAATTCGAATACGAATACTGGGCAGAGCGGAGCAATTCAGCGTAAATGCTCATAAACTCGCATTCGATGAAAAAACAGAGATAAATTATTTTTTTTTTCAGTTCTACAAACTAATTTTTGGGGATTTTAGTGAATTTTAATTAATTTCACGCACGCATTTTCTATACAAAATGATTTTCTTAAAGTTTTTAGTGATTGAATTTAACGAACTTTTCGATCTTCCTCTCAAAGCCATAAAACAATTTCGTCTTAGCGTTTGCAGATTTTAGTGAAATAATACAACTTTTATAATTTTCGCGAAAAAATATTAAAAATGTGAAAATTAAGCGAAACTAGCAGAATCTGTAGTGTAGACAGTAGTCTTTCAAAGGAAAATGAAAATCGGAATGAAAATTTACTTTCGTTTCCGGGTTTTGTGAAAGTAAAATGAAAAAGAAAAGTCTGAGAAGGGCGGAAGGGAAAATTAAAATTAAAATGCCCATGATTTTCGGAAGGAATGGTGAAATAAAAATTATCAGATTTTATTAATTTTTGTTGACGAATCACTTTTGGTTAGCTATTTCCATTTGTCTCAATCGATTTTTGTTCATATTGTACTTTATCTTTAGAGTTCTTTGGCAGCGGTGTTTCCGTTAGCGACTATGACAGTAGCGGTAAGTGATGTCTGTAATCGCAATTTGCACTCTTCGCATTCGAAACGTTCCGAACCATCTTACAAGGCTTTCAAAATAAGCAAGGTGGCCCAGTGTCGAGCGGTAACGATCTTGCGTGCAACTTCGAATCGTCGTGCTGCTGGCAAAACCTGAGCCCTCCAGACGATCAGCTGAACTGGCAAAAAGTTAGCGGCACTGTCGATACGTCGAAGCTGCAGCAGAATTTTGGCACATCAACGGCACCGAGTGAGATGTCCGAAAATCGATGTTATTTCACAGTTTTTATTTATTTTAAATTATTTTCAGGTGGAAATTTTCTTGCCGTTGCCGTAACAAATTCACATCCGGCCAGCGATAATGCGCAGTTTATTTCCTGTTCAATACAGTGCGCCAAGGGGCCGATAAGTGTTACTTTAAAGTAAGAAAAAATTTCCATCTAGTAATGCTCGAAGCAAAACTAAAAACCACGCCAAAAATAAAACACAAAAATTTATAGCAACTGGTGGTCACGAAAATTTAAAATCAATTAAATAAAAATAATCAAGTAAAATATTGAATTACAAATACCAAATAACATAATAAATTGACAAATAAAAATAAAATAAAGTAAAATTAAAATGACTTAAAAATAAAGATGCGTAATAATTATTAAATACTAAGAATTATAAAAAATGAAAACAAAAATTCCACTAAAAACCAAAGTTTGGAACTTATCTCAGGTCTTGGCACACATCTGGAACGCAGCTACAGGTGTGCCTCAAGGACGCCGTCGACACGTCGCGACCGCCAACGAGCTGTCAGACAGTCACCGGCGATAATCCAGGGCCCACGACGTGGCAGCTGCAGTCGCAGAATTTTGTCGACATTGTCTTGATGGCGAACTCATTTACCAATGGGGGTGGTGGCGCCGTCGCTGTCGACGACATCACCGTTCAGTTTACGCCGTGTGGTAAGTTGTCCGAAATTAGGTCACATCGTCATCTTGTCTGCAAACAAAATATGATTTGGAAGCTATCTCAACCTCATACATTACGGTTTTCGGCCAAAAAGTTTCAAACTTAAGCTAAATTGAAACTTTGATTACAATCAAAATTAAAATGGATTTTTCTACGGCATAGAAAATGTGTAGTAATCGCAGAACTTATTCGAAGTGTCACTTATTTTCCTTTTCTGTTTTATAGTCAAAAAGTTTGAAAAATTAAAAAAAAAATTGATTGAAACTTTAAATTAAAATTTTTTTCTATTTCATATAAAATATCAGTAGTAATCACAGAAATGTAGAGGTGGGTATTATTTGATAAATATTTGCCATCTAAATTTTTTAATTTAATTTAATTTTCAATTCCAGACAATAACACAAGCAGCGGTGGCGGTGGCTTTGCTTCCGCCTGCTCAGCGCTCCAATGTGGCTTCGACAGCAACCTCTGCCAGTACCAGGACAAGTCGCAGGGTGGCGGTGGCGGAAGTACGCCACAGTTTACACAGCTTGGGAAGAATGTCGGAAATCGTGATACGGGCGTGCCTGGACCGCGTAAGCTCTGAGAAAACCGCTTGATCGATCACGTGGCTAAAATCTGCCAGTCTTCATTTTTAGCGGACGGATCCAGCGGGTACGCTGGAACGAAAGTGAACCCCGGTCAAACGGCCGTCCTGGCTAGTCCGACGTTCTCGCTCAACCAGCCCGCGAAACTGCAGTTTCAATACTTCGAAGCGACCGAAGGTTTGGTGCTACGAAATTGCGTCAACGATCTCAACACGTGCACGGACGTGTCCAATCCGCACGTGTCGGTGGCGGACAGAAACTGGCAACAGGCGCAAATCGATATTCCACAGGGCAGCAGTCAGGTTGGTGGATGCTTTTGATGACGCCGGTGACAAGCAAAATTTTCGGCCATATTTTTGAGCAGGTTGGTGTGAAAATCAGAGTTGCAACGAATTTCGAAAAATCGAAATAGCTCAAGTTAAAATTCGAAAATTTTCGAATCAAATCGAATTCTTAAAATTGTGATTTCTTTGCAAATAATTTCGAATTTTTTCAAATTTTCCCGAGTCTTTCAGCGATTTTCTGCTGTTACAACTTGCTGTTGGCTACTCCTGAATTTTTTCGCACCTTATAATAATCGAGAATTTCGAATAGAATTGAATATTCGCTTCTTCGAATTTTTTTAATAGTTGTGAAAAATTTTTCTACAACTGTCAATAGTGTATATGCAGCAGCAGTCTAGCGCAGTAATAGATTAGCTGTTGGATTTTACTGTTGCAAGAAATTTTTAGTTAAAACTAAAAGTTTTTCGAAAAGCCAGGAAAAGTTGTCAATTTTTTTCTAAATTGCTGGACGAATCCACTGAATTTCTAGGTAATCAACTTGGTAGCGGTAAATTCTGGGAAAAATCTCGGCGCCGTGGGAATCGACGCTGTAACCGTCGTCGACTCAACGGGCGCAAATCAGTGTTCATCATCTAGCGGGAGCAGTGGCGGGAGCAGTGGCGCAAGCTTAAGAAGAAGATGATGATTTCTGTCTCTTCTGAATTTCACTTTTATTTATTTTCTGTACATATTAGTTGGTCACAAACTACGTCCGATGAATAAGAGCAACGAGCAGAAGCACGAAAACAGTTAGCACTGACGGGAATACATTAGCACCAGCGAGTGTACACGAGGGCAGATAGACTTGCGTCGGTCTCTGGAACGCCTCTCGAACGTGGTTCCACGCCGGTGCGCCGCACTGGTCATAAAGAGGCTTCTTTATGCAGGAGACGTAGTCTTGTAGAATTCTGAAAAAGTGTAAAAATTTAACAATGTTACAAGGAAAAAGTTGCGTAAGTCTCTTCTCAATAGGCGTCAAACTTAGTGTCCCGTCGATTCAATTTTATTCAAATCAATCTAAATTCTAAGCGATTCAGACGTTTAGATTCCAAACAAGTCAGTTGAATAAATTCTATTCAAATCGGTTCTATTCAGTTCAGTTGAATTCAAATCGACGTGGTACAAATCGATTCCATTTAATTCAAAATCAATTCGATTAAATTCCATTCAAATTAATTCTAGTCTATTCGATTCTAATTAAAACGTTTCAATTTCGATTCCAGACAAGTCCATTTTTAAAATAGATTTAAACTGATTTGCTACGGATCGATTCCATTCAACCATGTAATTCTAGTCGATTCAAAACGACACAATTCAATTTCATCCGAATCGAATCGATTCAATCATATTCGGATCGCTGCGATTCAGTTTGATTTAACTCAATTTGACTAATTTTTCTGCCAGTTAATTCAAATCGACTTGATTCAATGAATGACAAAGCTCAATGATCAAGCATATTCAGCACTCTTCGACAAAGAAACATCTAAGATTAAATTTTCCAAACCTACTTGCAAGCAGTGTCGCCCTCGCGAAGATTCATGTAGGTGTTTCCTCGAGCGTCAGCCATAATCTGCGCTTCGCACATCATTAGCTCGCTTCGACTCGACGCTTGAAGGAGGCAGTCCCAGTTTGCAACCATATCTGAAACGTCTTTCCTCAGTCCCAAAGAAGCAAGCGTTTAACCCAAAATTCACCAAACCTGTGTAAGCCGGTGGACGACAGATATACGCGAGCGCTTCATGCGACACCGTATACTGTCCCTTGATTGGTTCGACGTAAAAGCAGGCGGCCTTATACGGTGCCGCACACCGGTCCCAGTTCTCAAAGGCGCTAAAAATAATCGAAAAATCAATGAACAAAACAATCAATAAATCGATAAATTTTGATGTAGCAAGCAATTTACGCGCAAATTTGCTGGAACAGCTGTCGCGATCTCCGCCGTATGCCATCCCAGGTGAGCGCATTCGGTGCCGGCTGCGACTGCTGCTGAGGGACACCGAAGACGCCGTAGTTTTGCAACTCACGGGCGCACACGTTCTGCAACTGCTGTTGCATCTGTTGGGTGCATGCTTGCTGTGTTGTTGGTTGGGGCTGAAAGGGCGGTTGGGTTTGGAACTGAGTTTGTAGCTGCTGAAACGGTTGTTGCTGCGGCGGTTGGGTTTGGAACTGGGTTTGTGGCTGCTGAAACGGTTGTTGCTGCGGCGGTTGGGTTTGGAACTGGGTTTGTGGCTGCTGAAACGGTTGTTGCTGTGGCGGTTGAAATTGCTGAGCCTGCTGCTGACCGAATTGATCCCACGCTTGTTGTGGCGACTGCTGGTAGGGGTTGTAGAACTGCGGTTGCTGCGGTTGTTGAGGAACGTACTGTTGCTGATAATACTGCTGCGCCTTCCCCGTCGCCCAGGAGATGAACGCTATAAAAGACGGGATTTTTTAATTGGGCATTATGCAGAAAACTGATTTACAAAAATTAGGATTAGTACTATGCAAAAAGTACGTATGACACAAATTGGGACAAAAGAATGAAAGTGTACATAGCAGAAATGCAAACACCGACTTAAAATTAGTAAGAAACTTCAACTGAATAATAATTATGGTGTTGCCTAGCAGTTTGAATATATAGCCACAACGAGAACAGCTTTGAAAAGCACTATTTTTCGAATATTTTGACACCTCAGTTGTGGTTGTAAAATCAGCCCTATCAAGCCTTATAAGCAAAGCGACCTGCCAATGGAAAGCAATATAATAAACGCTGCCGTTACATTCTTTTTATCTTACAAAATATATTTTTTTCCACGATGGAAATTTCATTGTATGGCAATAAATTACTTCATTCAAGCAGCGGATCGTGCAGTTCAATTTCACTCGATCCTTAAAAATAAAGCTGCTCTAATTTTCCACGGGCCTGATTGGTCTAGACTATCAATATAGGTTCCGTGCGGCTGCATTCTATGGGAATCAAGTTTTTGTGAAAACAAGCTTCAAAATATAAAATTCACACAATTGAACAATAGCTGCAGTGGCGGCGAAGGCTATTTGTCTAGGGTGCTAACACTCGTCGAGGACATTCTTAGCTACAGACCAATCGCCGACTATTGTGTTTGGCTAAATCAATTTAGAGACACCTCTGGGTGCTAGGTACGTCGTCGAGTGTTCACATCTTTTGTGTTCAAGCAGTTAGACAAGTCGGTCACCGTGTTACAATCTTTCTCGCCAGCCCCTTTGTTTGTTTTGTGCTTCGCAGCGGCGAGAGCTCGTCAGGCGGAAATTGTCCAAAAGCTACTACTAGTTTGGAGTAAACTTCTCTAGATCGAATCTGTTGACCAATGTCAAGCTATTTAAAATTTGAAAAAATACTTAAAAAAATGAAACTAGCTAAGTTGAAAAGAATTAAAATTCTAGCAAAGGTTAGGCCGAGATAGGACAGCCAAGGCGTTCCTAATCTGTGGTGAAAAAATGCTGCAGATGTTCTAGCTCGAGAATATACAGCGCGATAGCCATCTTCAAACTTGAAACAGACCTGGGTTGAATGTTTCTTTTCTTTGAAAAAATTTCGATTTTAGCCCGATTTTTCCGGCAGGAGCTAGTTAGTAAACGGCGACGGTGAAAAACAGGCGTCATCGCATAAGAGTCCGCAAACATGTTAGCGGACCTAAAAGGTACAACTGTCAACAAGTCGGATTACCGATCCTCGAGGGCCACTGGAGATGAGTGAGCCAGAAGGGCCTATATTTATTTGCGAAACTGATGAGAGTTCGTTAGATACTACGACATGTCTGTACTGTACACACAGAGTTTCAGCCGAATCCATCAACGGAATCGAAAGTTATAGCAAAAGCAATTTGAAACATTTTTGGCATCGATGGTCGTGTCATAAGTGGTTTCAGCAGCCAATATGAAAACTCGTCTGAGCCTTTGGCCCAAGGTATCTACAGAAAAAATTGTGAGCCCGCTAGCTTGCTTCTTGCGAGCGCAAACTGACTGACGGACGGATGAACGGACGGACGAGTCCCATTGCATAAGGCCTACTGACTTCGTAAGTGGGCCTAAAAAGTGAGTTGTTCTAGAAACAGTGTCCATGCTTGCGCACCGAAAAAAAACCAAATTCAAACATTTTGAATTGGCGATAGGATGTATGTAGTGCTTGGAAGGAAAAGGAAAACTCCAGCAGGATGGAAGGAAAAAGAAAACTTGAACGGTGTCAGAAGAAAAAGGAAAGGTTTTTGACCTCCGACTCGCTGTAAAATTTTGTTTAAAAATTATAGCTTTTCCCCTAGATTCTTTGGAAAATCGCGCTGAGACGTGCACAAAATGTTTTTCTTTGTTCTGCATACACAAACTTTTGGGCAAAAAAGGCAAAGGAAAAGTAGTGTTTTCGGTGTTTTTTTTTTTAAGAAAAAGTAAAACTTTTCTGAATCGGAGCAGGGTGACCATATTTTAAAAGTGCAAAAGAGTATAAACGAGTATATTTAGCACATAAACATAGGAAAATGCCAATCTGACACCATTTTTGACAGACAATTTTCCATATGTCGGGTCCTGAAAAAAGTATAATACTCGCCACAAGAGTACATCTGATCATTCTGGGTCGAAAGGAAAAGAAAAACCTCAATGATGCCAGATGAAAAAGGAAAACTCCCAGAGGTATTTCTTTGAAACACTCTAAATGTGTGCACTAAAACACAACAAGCTGGGTATGCGTGCACAACAGTGCGGTTTTATGATTGTTTTTATTTTCCACTTTCTAATTTGTTAAGAGTTTGCCGGATTTTTCAAAAGCAACAAGGGCAACTGCTGCAAATCATGAAAAGTTACGTGCTTTTTGCTTATTTGTATAATGCCACACGAAATTTGCAAAAGCTTCAGAAATTTCGCAATTTCACAATCTTGCGAGCAATTTATTTTTATAACTTCACGATCTGATTGGAGCTAACCGTTAAAAGCTTTTCTCGTAGCTGTCAAGGCTATATAATGTTCTTAAATTTTTGAACATTAGCCACCTCGGTTTATCACCGACAGGCCACCCACTGATCAATTTCCGACTGCACTTACCGACTGTGATCGTAAAAATCTTCATGTCGAAAAATCGCAATTTGAAAAATTTTTGAGCAAAGATATCCGGTTCGCGTTCGTTCTCAGCTAGCGCACTGTCGCCTAGCCGGACGCTCTGTTCACACAGTTTGTCACGACGGCAAAACGCACAAGATTAAACACCATCTCCTCCTCGGCAAGCCGCTAACAATGCCTAGGTGCGCCCCGTTGCGCCTTCGATAAACAAACAGAAGTAAACTGAGGTTAGTTTTATTCGAGTGCGCTGTTAGTATGACATAATATAACAATAGAAAGTGCATTTTGCTTAGCTTACAAATTCCTCCGGTGTAGACCAGTTTTTTAAGGTCCACCTCAATGGACGAAAAAAGAGAGGAGACAACAAAATGGGGAGGCGAGACGTCTCCCCTTGCGCAACAATGGAGTGGCCGGAAGGACACTCGAAAAAGTTGCCACTTCCCCGTTTCACGACGTCTGAATCATGGGTGAGACTATAGAGAGCGAGAGTACACGTATAGAGTCCGGTGACGGTGTCTTTCAAAAGTGATGTCCGCAGTGGCTGCAATGCTTCTCGGTCATCATGAGGCAGCAGAGGAGGCCGATCGGGAAGAAGAAAATGGCCAGACAAATGCCGCAACATGTGTACTCCTCGTGGATGGTGCCGATCTACAAGAAAACAAACGGCAAGAAAGTTGATTTTGCTTCACTAATTTTTTAATTGATTTAGCAATTTTTATTTATTTGTTTTTAATTGATATCTTTTAATTTTATCTATTTTTCTTAATCTTAAATCAGTATCAGGTTGTATACTGGGTTGGCAAATAGTCGACCTTCACATGCTCGCCCTCAGTTTGTGAATGACAGGTGAAACGAACAACAAATATTCCGATTTTCCTAATACCGTCTCACATATCTACATCAAAGTGTTCAGTTGTGAGATGGACGGACGATCAACGATCCGATAGCATATTTTTCGACCATACAAAAGTCTGGCACCCCAAAAATCTAGCTTTGAAGACAAATTTCAAAGTTTCTGGCGTAGTCGGCACTGGGTAAAATCCAACCCAGGCCAACCCAACCCGACGGAGATGAGTAAAATCCAACCAAAAATTAAAATACTCCGAAAAACATTTTGCAAAACGCTTGCAGCGGTTTTTGAAAATAATTAAATTTTTTAATAATTTTGAAAACCTTTAAAAATCTTTGAAAATAATTTTAAACTCGTTTTTCATTGAGTACAAGCGTTTGCACGTGGTTTAAATTTTCGCGTTGGGTTGGATTTTATTCACCTCGTTCGGGCTGGGTTGAATTTTACCCAGGTGGTTCGGGCTGGGTTAAATTTTAACCAGTATCGACGTAGTCAACATTACAGAAAATTGTAACTACGCGAAATATATTCCTGCCTTTCAAAAGCCTTAATTATATGCCATCCAATGTCAGATTTCAATTTAATTTTTTTTTTAAATCAAGTTCTAAAACATTCAACTTGTGACCAATGCAGAAACTTCATGTTTACGATCTTGCCACATAGCAACTTACGTGACAATGAGGACAATTGCCGGTGGCGACTACCACCGTTTGACCAGCCGGATAGGGTTGCTGTTGCATAACAACTAAAAAATTAAAAAATCGTACAGAAATTATTTGAATTTTAAAACCAGGATTTACCTGTTACACCCGGCTGACCAGGCTGTTGCATTCCCGGCGGTGGCCCCTGCGCCATTGGGTACGGCGCCGGCCCTGGGGCATAAGGGCCAGGTGGGTACGGTGCCGCGCCCGACTCCATCGCGTAGGGCGGAGGTGCCATCCCGATGGGCGGCGGCTGCTTCGACGGGTCCTGCTGCATCGTGCTAATGGTACAAAATCGGACAACTTAAACGCGTTCCACCTCGAGACGTCGTCGCATGAAAAATGGCTTAAGCTCGTTGCAAAATTGCTATCTTATCAATCGTAAACGACGTACAATAATGCGCTCTAGGTATAGCAAACATTGCGCTCATGTGACGTAGATCGCAAAGTGCGCAGGCGTCGAGCTACGTACGCCTAGCTGTTATTTGTACAATGCTTGTCTCATAATCGTTTGTTAGTCGAATTACTCATAAATGTTAAAAAGTTCGCCTCGCGCAGGGACAACGTTGTAGAGCAGGTGAGACTGTAGTCAGTGGGCGGATCTTATGTTTTAAGGGTCGTGCGTAAAATCATGTGACTAAGCCGCAAGGGACGAGCAGGGATTGACGACACATCAAAGAGGCGAGTGTCTAATGTCCTTTTCCTCACATAATTTGTATACGACTTTTCATTTCTCATGCAAGACATAAACCACCAAACAAATTAGTCCCTTAGCTAAAGAAAACAGGTCAAACACTTATTTTCGATCCCACTGACACTTAGTGCGCGTCTGGGTGTGAAAACTACTTATGACAAAATCGCCGAACTTCGCGATCTATTGCGTCGCACCGTTCGTACACCGAGCGGGTTTGAGCCGGTTTTGGAGAAATGAGCGGCTCTTGGCGGGTTTGGACTCTTCAGAACAGCTTTTCTGGAAGACGCAATTTAGCTATAGTGCTGTTCTTCAAGAAAAACTCAAATTTTTGGGCCTGAGGCCCTATTTATGAAATTTGTATCAAACTTCTGTATCAATTCTATTTGATACTAGAATTTGATACTGCGTACGTAAACCGAACATTTGGGTATCAAACTTCCAATATAAAAAATTTGTATCAAACAAAAAATTCGGTCCAGACCGAAACTTCGCGTATCAAACTCGAGTATCAAACTCACTGACTAATGGCCGCGCTCCTTTTCGGGCAAGGAAAATACGCCAAACCGAGGTCAGCGCGAGGCACATGCAAGAAAAAAATCGATCTTTCGAAGTGCGTTTCGTTTGTGTTCCTCGCCTTTTCGCATTCTTTTTACCGCTCTGTCACGAGATGTCGTCTCCTACGCGTGCAACGAGTGCTGCAGCGAAATCAGGCGGTCCACCACCACAGCGTCGCATAGTCAACTTCGAGAGAATCCAACAGTCTGCAATCGTCGATGACTATCCTCTGCCTAGCGCCGATCCTCTGCCTGGCGCTGAAAAGGAAGAGCTCGCAGTGCAGGAGGAAATAGACTGGCAAAAGAACAGTCGAGAATCCCAACGCAAAAAAATGATTTTCTCGACGTCCTCATCACGTTTGTTGAGCAGCATGCAATGATTTATTCAAAGAATAATTTCAGAAGCAAGATCAATCTGGCATTCAAAGAGCTCCATCAGAAGCTTGTGCTGACTCGGCCATCGATATTCGAAACGCTTTCTGCAACTACTTTATGGCCGACGGCGAACTGAGTTTCCAGGACTGTGACGTCCATGATTGATCGTCATCCACACCAGCACGACGACGCCGAAGGTGGCCGGCGTGAAGGCCTCCACGCGGCTCCTGCCGAAGAACACTTCCACCGAGCGAATGTTATTCGTGTTGCGGATCGGTGCGAGAAACTTTCTCACGAACAGCAGGCACATCTTTTGAACACAGTGTTCGAAAATGCGACATGCAAAGCAAACGTTTTGTGAAAAGGTGGAATGTGTTTTGTTTGCATAAGACATGCGTGCGCGTTAAGATTTAATGTCACGTGACGTTCGCAAAGTCAAGGGAAAGTCGGCTGACCATGCGAGAGATCGCCTTTTGTGAGGCATTATTTGCTTACGCGTAGTAGCGGTGTCAGAAAGTCAGATTTTTCGTTTACCTTCAAGATGGACGAGCACTTTATTGTGTTGCGCGGATGTTGATTATGGTCGTCTTGACTTTGAAGTTTATCGCAACTACTTGCACAAGTGAGTACTTGGTGTGCAAGCGCGCCCCTTTTCAACAAGCGTTTTCCCTCATGGACACATGGCAGTCGATGTTCGAGCACATGTTTTACGACTTTTACACGTCGGGCGGCGACGCGCGGTCGTTGACTCGGACGTCGAGTAAGCTCGACTCGAGCTACAATCAATGGACAGAGAAAGGAAAAGTTCTTATTTTGGTGTCAGGTTTGCAGCTTGCGCTCGGCAAGTTGGCGTCGCGCATTTTGTTAGCAAGTTTCAATTTCAGCGTTGCGGCAACACGTGGACATCGATGTGCGGTCAATTCATCTTCTGGTACAAATTTGACAGCTCGAACCACAAGGGTGTCATTCTCTTTCAGGTGTGTGGTCAGCAGTGTCGGAGATGTAAGAGCAATTTTGAGCCGGTGAGTCAAATAAACTACCATCACGCTGTCAAAAATTTTGTAGTGAGATGCTCCTTTGGACTTGGTAGCATAATAATTGAATTTTGTTTAATTTAGAATTTAATTAGGTTAAGAATTCTAGAATTTAATTAGGTTAAGAATTCTAGAATTTAATTAGGTTAAGAGTTCTAGAATTTTATTAGGTTAAGAATTCTAGAATTTAATTAGGTTAAGAATTCTAGAATTTAATTAGGTTAAGAATTCTAGAATTTAATTAGGTTAAGAATTCTAGAATTTACTTAAGTTATGAATTCTAGAATTTAATTTGCTATAATCTAGTGAAATTTAATTTTGTAAAGTATTCTTTAGATTTTTGAATTCTGACAGCTGCTGTAGCGCGCAGCGGGAAGAAAAGGACAGCTATTCTAAGATTTTCCCTCGCGCTTTTCCTCTCTTTTTTTTCGAATAAGCAAAAGTTAGCGGACGTCCAGAGTACACTATGTTCCTAGCTGTTTCAGAGTGCTCCAACGCATTCCGGAATGTTCCAGGCTGGTCCACGCTGTTCCATTGTGTCCCAAAACACGCCAACACAAATTTTGTTGGCTGTTTTTGTTAGCAGGTAGGATGACTTCCGGCTTTGCCGCACCACTTGTAAAAATAAATCTGTGAAAATAGCCATTAGTCACTACTACTGCGTATCACTTTCAGGCTAATTGGTATGCTGACGAAATTCTAAAGGTGAGAACCAGTTCTTACTTCTTCTATATCTTCTCGATCGTGCGAATTCAGGTCGCGTCGATCGATAGATCAATAATTGATAATTTATGCAAACGATCGTCGTCCATAAATCAGTCAAGACTGTTTAGGTTCTAGAAAACGTTCACAACCGAATCGGAGTTCAATACTACAACTTCGATACGTTTACACCAGCCCAAAGTCAGCGTGATGGAAACATGACCGACGTCCATCAGAGTGACCTCTGCGAGGCTTGCCATCTTGGCGTTTGTTCACGTGGTAGCGAAGCTGAAAATGCACACCCTAGGAACAGAGACCGTCGGGTCTACGAACAGAACCAAACACTTATTGATGCAGCTGTAAACCCACCGTGTTGCGAATGCGCGCTGTTGTGAGAGTGCGACAAAATGTTTTTATTTTTTTTTATTTTTTCATTTTTTTAAATAGATCTTATCGTTATCATTATACGAAATTGTTCATGTTTGGGCCCGGTATTTGTATGTCCTATATTTACAAAGCTCAATCGGCGCTGCTATCGTTCAATAGGGGTCATCCAAATTCTACGTAGAATTGAAAACGCACTTTTTAG